>PNEQ01047184.1:0-36647 GCA_003012365.1 Medauroidea extradentata
GGGGGGGGGGGGGGGGTAAAACAATTTTTTTTTGTTAATTAAGCATGTGTAAATTAGAAATTTTAATAATAAAACTTCAGTTTTATGTGCTTAAGTTAGTATTATTTAAATAACAAAATATACAAAAAAATTATACACTTCCCTGCCCCCTCCCTCTAAATGGCCCCCTGACCTACACTATAAAACACAGCGTTTCTAAGTTTAGCACACTGCTGTAGAGGAGTGTTAAGATAGTACGTATGGTAAAACTGTTTCCCATATATCAATGGAAGTGTTCATACACATTTTTTACGTAACTCATTTTAGAAGCTGAAGTAAGGTAAGTGTCCTACTGTGTAATTTATGGATTAAAAACGTAAAAAAAATTATTTTACAGTGTGTACAATATGATGCCACAAGAGTTCTTTAGCCACATGTATTCTTGTACGCTGGCTACTTCTGAATTAAAACTTCCTAAAAAATATTTCTTTCAGTGCGAAATTTTATCTTTTTGACTAACTATTTTACGGAAGCATGGCTCTTACTTTTGGCGATATGCTGAATTTGTACAGCTCTTTTCACTACCATCACTTTTTTTTTTTAAGGGATATCTTAAATACAACTTGTTCGGGATGCACTGCAATTCAATGCTGCAAGTTTTCACGGCTCGTTGAATCATACTGTTTGCGCCAAAAACATTTTGTGTACCAGGAATGTGCGCTCTTGAATAGTTCGGTAGAAGTTTTTATACTTAGTTTTGTTTTTAATTAATGTGAATGTGTCATGCAAAGATATTGAACGATTTTTTAGTGATATCGTGTACACGATAGCTGCAATGGTACATGTCCATGATTTAGCTAGAAATTTTTTGAAAACCAATTTTACTTTAAAAAATTACTATCCTTGTTGCAAGCAATGTAAAGCTGTTCTCAATTAAAGTTTTTTAAAGAATAGCTTTAGAAACAACAAGTACATGTTTCTTAAAGTTTGTCTTTGCAGCAAAGCAAGATTTCTTTGCCAAAAGATAAGCAGCACTAAATAAACTTTTTTTAAATAATGTTCGTTCTGCATGGTCAAGACTGTGCGCATTAAATTTGCTGCCAGTGTATAGTTTTAGAATACAAAGCATCACTTCTTAAAAGGGCGTGGTAGATAGACAAAATAAGCGGTGAATTTTTTAATTGATATCTACAGTTTTGAAAGTCAATATGAAAAAAAAAACCTACAAAACAGCAATCCTTGATAATTATATTTGCCAACTTTATGAGCAAACATTTACCCAGAATGATGCATTTGTTAATTGTGATCTCTTGCGCCGCAATCAAATGTACGAGATTTCGGTGCAGCGGCGTCATTTCAGGTTTTTCTAGGGGGTGGGGGGGCAAGATTTTGTTTTCCGGCGACAGTGACCTTGTTGCACCTTTTTTATTAATTAAGCATGTATAAATTAGATGCTTAAATTAGCATTATTTAAATTTAAAAATACAAACAATATATTTATACACAAGAAATTCCAAATCCAGGGGGGGGGGCATTTGCCCCCCCCCCCTGTAGCCCCAAATGACGCCCCTGTTTCGGTGTCGGAGATTGTTCTTCAGATATACGTTAATCGAGACAAATATTTGCTCAGAAAGTTCAGAAAAACTATTCTCTAGGATTGCTGTTTTATGATTTTTGTAAATTGGTTTCGAGAAACCTAAAATTCTAAACTGAGGCTTTTAGCGCTGAATTATATACCACAGCGAGAAATATCAACTCGTTCGTTTGTAGATGTCTAACGGGTAAGTTTAATACGCTAACAATTATGCTGTTTCAATTATTTTCCAGACGGAAGAGCATTTTTTGAAATATGTAAATTCTGCGGATTGGTTGAAATTTGCCTGAGTGGATGGGTAGCCTATGTATATTTCTTATAGGTCATTCGGGATAAAGTGAGCACTAAAAATTTAACCTTTGAAAAATATCACTAGCCGTTACTGTATATAATTTAACATTACATATAGTTGCCTTACTGCTTGTATGGTTGGCAGCGAAATTACGCAATATAGTTCCATGTGTTTTCTGTTTACATACAACAATACAGAAACAAAATCAGCCGAAATCTACATAACTGTATTTTATGTAATTAATCAACTTTTTTATTAAACTGTACTACCGATACATATTGATTACACAAATTCTTTTACACGCGGAAGGATACAAATTGACTGAAAAGAGAACTTTAGCAGGGCTTTTTCGAGTGTTCACTTTATTCCGAATCACCTATACTTTCGTTTTTCTCTCGCGTCTTGTGGAAGTTTCTTTTCCAAGGCGGTCGTGGACCTTCTTTCCACTTTTTCCTCTTCTTCCCTCGGTGTTTTCCCTCAGAAATGTTTAATTGCATAACTCCTTCGACTGAGCTTCGGTGCCGTCCTGTTGCTTGGTTTTATCCTTCGAGATTTGCATTCTTAATTAGCCAGACAAATGGGGTTTAGGCAGATGACGTTAATTACGCGGCGCGTTCCCCTCCGACATAAAAAGAAAGCAGCGAGGAATCGCATTAACGTCCCCTGCGATTATTCGTCGGCTGGCGAAATACGGGTGGTTAAGCAGCGTAAGGGCGGGATTAGCATGCGTAAGGGCATGGCAGACAGCAAATTTTTTTTATATTTATACCAGGTATTTTTTTAGACATCATCTGTGACAGTGACTAAATTTAGGTATAATGAAATTTTTTTTGTATGTTATCATTTTTGCATAATCGATTGTTAAAAGTTAAAATTTGCTTGTCACGGTTTTCAGAACGACACAGAATCAACTGACTTACTGAACTAAAATTATTCGCACTGAATAACGATGTTTAGACTACAAGGTGTACTAACCTATACAATAACAAATATTGAAAATAAATTTGATTGAAAGAAATGCTGAATTATAAAATTAAATTTTTTTAATTTCACGAATTTTTTAAAAATACAGAGTATTTTTGTTTTTGATAGACCTTGTAACCTACAACATCATTATTGAGTGTGAATTATTTTAGTTCGGTACGTCAGTTGGTTTTAGTATCGTACGTAAAACCGTGCCATGCAAATGTTGAGTTTGACAAGCCATTATGCAAGAACTATCATAGATAAAACGTTACAGTACAGCAAAATTTTGTCACAATGTGTGTCAAGAAAAATATCTGGTACAAATATAAACATATGAGAATTTTTGTGTTTCGTGTCCTTAAGGCGGCTGCTTACAGAGCATGTGGATTGTGCTGCAGCGTGATGAATTAACGAAATGAAAACTCATTTCAAACGATCACGAAACGCTACTCTGAAAACTGCACACGTAATGAAGGCAACATCGTCAGAAGTGTTATTTCCAGACTCTCAAAATGTTATAAACAAAGTGCTCAGGAATTTCTGGAGGGGGTGGGGGAAATTGCAAGAAAGCTAATTTTCACGAACTACGAGTATTTCAACGTGTTTACTTTGCTATCTAGGAAGTTACTTATCGCGGGGAAAGTTGACAGTATGTTAGGTTCTAATGCAGTACTATATGCACTGGTCCAATGTTCTTGTTACGTTATTCGTGTTTTTACAGTTAACGGAAACAATAATGAATCTGTGACGCCGATACTGATCGGCTACTTTTCGTCTGCAGTCATTTGAAACGTCACAAATTATCGTCGCCCAGTCATATAAGCCCAACATGCTAGAGCACAATGAACTATATAACTATGCGACCATGTTGGCAGTTCTGTTTGAAATTATTTTTGCCATGACATGTAATTTTATCAAGACATTAATTAGCTATACAGTTTAGCCAACTTGTAGGAAACCGTTTTAAACAAAGATCCAAATAGTTTTGTGATATTTGCTCTCGTTTAGGCGTTAAGAAATCTGTGTACTAACATTGTAATTGTTATGTTATTTCACCATAAGCTATTTTTTGCCATAATCGTACGAACACGTTTCTACGTAGCGAAACTCAAGCAGCGGTTCCCGACACTTGTCATATTAGTTTGTTTCTCTCTGCCTGCCTTATTTTTTACTAGTAATAGCATAAAAGGAAATTTCAATTTCTTGTCGCCGTTATTAGTAAAAAAAAAAAATGAACCTCATGAAGATGTAACTCCAGTATATAACAACGAAATGTCTTTAAACGATTCTTAATGGGGCTAAATTGTTTTTCGGGATTGTTGTGAACATACGCCTTAGCAGTGCTTTGTCGTCACAGAAAACCAAGCGATGCAAGAAAAATATCTTATTTTCTGGGACTGCGCTGCAAAAAAAAGTGTATGTATATGTGTATGTATATGTATATGTATGTATGTATATATATATATATATATATATATATATATATATATATATATATATATATATATATATATATATATATATGAGAGAGAAAGAGAGAGAGAGAGCAGTGAGTTCAATCTTATCACTGTAGTAAATATATCTTAAATTTCAGTCAACAGCAATATGTTATCGATTACAGCATCTGAAACTTCGTTGAAGCCTAATACAATGCAAGTGAAATTCGCTGAAAATATGTAGAAGTCTCGATTAAATGACTGATAAATTATTCGCTGGAACAATAAGTAAAACAGAGGGTACTTTAAACATTGGGGAGATATTGAAGACTTTGCCACAATATATATGTATAATTTAATTTTAATTTTTTGTTTTACTGCCCAGACGTGCCAGACAAACAGTCTGCTCATAACAATATATCGTACTAGTCCTCACAGGTATTCGTACAATTTACTCCATTTTAATGACTTGCGACAGTCGTGCTGTAGTGCCTAAACCGACAAAATTTTGATATGTATATGCAATATTTTTCTTTTAAAAGTACAATTTTATTTATTTTAATAATTTTTGTTTACTTAGCGTGTTCAGATTTTAATAGGCAAAGTGGTTTAGGATATTTGGAGTGTTTCTTCACACCATCTTCGCCAGGTCATCCGAACCACTTTGTACCAGTGCCATATATGCACATCTGTAGCCTTGCTTCGTGGTTATTAGCAACTTGTATGTATAGAAGCGTCATTTATTTGACCGTGCCAATCAGGACAAGGTTACTGCGACATCACACGTCTGTGATTAGCGGGCAGAACCCCAAGATGCTTAAGGTCCCTGTCTACCTGCGCTTGAAACACATTGCAGCGAGTTACTAGTATTCATATTTGAAAGAAACATCTCAACGCGCATTACGTTTGTACATCTATAACAAGAAAAGAAGACACATTTCAAACAATGTTTCTATTAGCTTAAACATTAGGACCGCTTCTTGGAAACACGATTTTCAAGACTCTCAAAATAGCTTAAAACAGCTTTTTTTTATAACTTCCGTATCTAGAAAAATTCCAACCGGATTCGAAAAACACGATAGAAATATGCGCTGGAATATGAACCATAGCTAAGTATCGCAAATAAAATATAACTGTCACCGCTTAAAGTCCCATGTGAAAATGAATAATAGTAAAGCTCTGCGCGTCAGTTGCTGGGTTTGCGTGTAGAGGCGATAATACATTACATACGCCGACCTACGTCGCTCTTAACATTCCATCGGTTTTGTGTCTCACATACACTACTGCAGCCTACCTAGGTAAGAACCTTAAGAGGACGTGGTACATAATTCAACGCTTAAAACATTAATCTATAACTGTAGGTTTCTTGAAACCAATTTGCGAAAGTTAAACAATAGCAATCCTAGGCAATAGTTTTAGCCAACGTTTTAAACAAAATTGTTTCCAGTGTTACGAACTTCTGAGGCACAATTTCTGACGCCGGAACCTCGTGCATTTAACTGCGGCGCAAGAGATCACGCGTAACGAATTAGTAATTTTGGATAAATATTTACTCATAAAGTTGGCAAATACCGTTATCTAGGATTGTCATTGAGTATTTTATCCATATTGGCTTCGAAATAAGCGTAGGAATCAATTGACTTTTTCAGAGATTATTTATCTAACACGCACTCTTAAGCTGGATTCACAACCAACACTGGGCGTACGCGCGTGTAAAAGTAGAAACATCGAGCGTGCATGATAGCATTCACATCCTCGCGTAGCGTGCGTACGTACGTAATAGAGTTGATAAACTATCTACTTCGTACGTCCGTACGCTAATTGGTGGTTGTGAATGCAGCATGAGCAATCGTGACTCAATTAATATTGATTTGTATTGAGAAATCATTTATCTTGTGGTCATAAATTATTTAATTTGCTCTAAAAATTAATTACGATCATCTGTTACGACATGTTGTTAATGACAAACAATTTCCACGCATGTCTAGATTAAGTATTGTTGTGAATCCAATCTGTAATACGTAACGCACGCGCGTGTGTTCGTACGTACGTTAAATGTGGTTGTGAATCCGGCTTTAGAGTTAAAAACATCGTTAACACGAGCATCTAAAGTCCACTCTATCTAGACTAGCAGTATTATATATATATATATATATATATATATATATATATATATATATATATATATATATATATATATATATATATATATATAAGGTACCTGTACCGAGTATGGCCTGCTTAAGGTTAAAAAATCATGATTGCCTAACTCATTAATGATATTACTAATATAACACATGGATGATGTAACTTAAGACAGATATTTATGGGTGTGTGTCGATCGCACATCTATCTCGGCATTACCACACAATGGTGACTAGTGGGCCATGTTCGGTACAGGTACCTTATAAAATATCATATATATACATATAGAAACAAATATATATATATAAATAAATAAATATATATATATATATATATATATATATATATATATATATATATATATATATATATATACATACACACGTCAGACGTAAAGGTCTGCGTGGAGAACAGTTTATACGTGTTGATTATTGCTTAGTGAGCTTTATTTAAATTAAAAAGCTGCAAGAAAATACAACTTTTCTGAAAGGAAACAGTAACGAGTGTTTCAATAGTGCAATTTTTACCCCGAACCCCAATACCAAGATGATACAAGACTACGGACATAGCCGACCGCCGTAACCGATACCATATATAGACCTATTAGCACACTCAAGGTTGGACCATTGACAAAAAAAAAGTGAAACATTATCTGCGTAAGTTAGGGAAAATTCCTAGGAAAAGTGTTATATTTACCTAATTCTTCCGAATTATTTCGGCACTAAATGCAGCCAGGCAAAGCAATAGCTCCGTGAACATTGTAATTTTCGAATTATTCAGCATTAAAAATGCCATATTTTCAAACTTCACCATAAACGTTGAAAACGCGTTCTTATTGGCGGACACATTTATGACGTAGTCTTACTTGTTTTGGTTAGCCACCGCACGCCAGGCACTATAGTGTGCATTGGAATTGTTCAACAACTTAAAAAACTAATAAAATTTAGCGGACCCGGTTATATAAAAGTTGTTGTTCGGGCATGCGTGGTTGTATATTTGGTAGCCAACAACGAAGTTTTATTTCACTTTAGTTGTTTTAAAAGGAGTGAAGACATCTAATGTATCAGTAGGCCTAGCTCTCACACATTGCGATGTTTTAGTTATAGGTTTGAGTTTATGTATATTTAACTTAAATTCCAGAGATATATCATCTTACTACGAATTCAGTTTAATGTTTCAGAGATACGATACATAATCATATGTTTAGGTTTGAAAGGTCAGACGAACGAAGTTCACATGCAGCGATCTCGTTCACTTGCGTACAAAAACTGAACATATCGAGCTAATGTTTGGAAGGAATGCATATAACCAAACCTGGCACATACTATGATCGAACGTTCTGGTTGCACGAGTCGGTAAAATAACATGGCAGATCAATTTGATTATTTTAACACAAGTACGCTTTTTCTCTCAGTAATTTTTACGTTTCTCGTGAACGGCATTGAGACAGCTGTGCTGCCATCTCGGGGCAATTTCGCAAGACTCCGCCCACTCCTCGAATTATCGGCCAATCAAGGGTGCCTTGAACTCGCCTATTGGCTAGTGACGTTGCCACAGCCAGTGGAACAGCCAAAACACTACAGCTGCAGAGATTTCGGCGCAAACTTCACGCTTTCGACTGCAATTTTTAACTTAAAAGAACTTATTTATTTTATGCTAACCGTGTCATGTTGTACGTAATACAACGTTACGTACATAAAATGTACTTTTGTCGTTAATAGCAGACTATTAGGTCTCTTCTTGAAGCTTAAACCATACATTACGCCTTGATTTATCAGACGGCGCTAAAGTTTAAGATTTTATTCCGAGTAAATTGCATTTTATTGCTGCGGAAACGAACTACCATCCACATTTAAAATCCTCGGAGTTCAAGCCATACTCGATTTTACCGCATAAACTACTTTATTTAACACAATTTCACGACTTGAACGTATGTTGCTGTCGTTTGTGTGTTACGTACATTTAAATGTACAGTATCGTGACGTCACAGGGACGTCAACATGGCGGTTCACTTTTTTGACGCGCAAAACAGACTGCTCATTTGATTTAAGTTTTTCTGGAGTTACACAGACGCAATGAAAGCAAGTATGATACCGTTGTTTATTATATTAAACGCACTTTTAAATTAAAATGTAATAAAAATAGGAATTTTCCGTATTACTTTCGTAAACATACACTCTCCCTTCTGAAACGTCGTTGATCTAAATGTAACTTGAATTTAAAGCAGTGTTTTAAACATAATTTTCAAAAGTTTCCTCCCAATCTAAGTATGGTTTAAAAAGTAGTTTTTTAAATTATTGCGTCATAATGTATTCTTCTGATACGACAGGAATTTCACGGAACCGCGGTGGTCGAGTGGTTCGATTCCCGGTTCTGGAATTTCCACACGTGAGAATCGAGCCGGACGATGCCGTTGGTCGGCGGGTTTTCTCAGGGATCTCCCGTTTTTCGCGTTCCTATCAAGCCGGCGCTGCTCCTTACTCACCTCATGTCGCCCCTCACTCGTTTCACACTGGTTCGCGTTCAGTGTGTTGGTTGCGTGTACGAAAGAAGGGTAAAAGGAGACGCAAATTATCGGGTAATGAGTTATTCCGGTCTGTGGTCACCTGGCAGGTCATACATAATCCTCTCATTAAGCCAGCGTTATCTCTGGGAGCCTAGGGGAGGCTATGTACTCGAGGGTTCCTTGCCCTCGTATAATTACTTCCCCATGCCGCTAGCCCTCACACTTTAATCTCTCTTTCAACTTGAAGAGTTTCCTAAGACTTCGCTATCACGCCGGGGATTATGTTCGGCCGAGGGAACCCTTGTCTTTGTCCTCCAACTTGGGAACCTTTCTCGCTACATGCACGTATAAATTTCCCTTGAGCGAGATTTCGATTGTCAACTTTTTTTTTTTTTTTAACGGGGCTGCGGTGGCCGAGAGGTCAGATCTCTCGCCTCCCACCAAGGCGATCCGGGTTCGATTTCCGGCGGGGTTGGTCCCCGGATTTTCGCATGTGGGAATCGTGCCGGACGATGCCGTTGGTCGTTGGGTTTTCTCGGGGATCTCCCGTCTCCCCCGCCACTTCATTCCGGTACCACTCCATGCTCATCTCATGTCACCCCTCATCAGCGCTAAAGACCTCGATGTTAAGCGCTGACCAAAATCCTTCACTCACTCAACTTTTTTTTTCTGCTTCTTATCGTTTTGAGTATACGCAGGGACCCCAGTTTTTCGCAAAAAGGATTTTGCCCTAGTTTGCTTCAGCGCCTTGCGTGCAATACTGCTTCATTGTTATTGGCAGCGTGTCTGTGCGAAGAACCGTATCTCAATTTACTGAGCCAATTACAATAACGTTCCTGCAACACCACACCTCTGTGATTTGCCGGTAGAATTCCAAGGCTCACGACAGTTAAAATATCCAATCACTGGCCACAAAGCAGAACTGCAGATGTGCACGTAAGGCACGGAAACAAAGTGGGGCAAAATTATTTTCGCGAGTAACAGGGATCCCTGAGTGCATGCAATATTAAGTTCATTAAAAAAAGTTTTGTTGTACACAGTGTTAAAAATTAAAACGATAAACTGTGTTATTTTGACATTGTGGGATAGATTTGCCCAATCAGTATTGTGGTGTAAAGTTTTCGCGAAAATAATTTTGCAATATTTTGTTCCAGTGTCTTACATGTACAAGCGCACATCTGTTGCATGTTTATTGGCTGGGTGTGTTTGTGTAAAGTAGTTTTTCATTTGACTGTGCCACTCATATAGGTCATTCAGAATAAAGTAATGTAACCTTTGAAAAATATCACTAGTCATTACTGCATATAATTCAACATTAACTCTAGTTACCTTACTGCTTGTATGGTTGGCAGCGAAATTGCGCTATATAGTTCCGTGTATTTTCTTTAAGAAATACAACAATACTGAAACAAAATCAACGGAAAACGACGTAGGGCCTAATTATATTTTATATGAATAGTAAACTTTTTTTTAACCAAATTATATATATATATATATATATATATATATATATATATATATATATATATATATATATACCTACCGATTGCACAATTATCTTAAACGCGCAGACTTCAAGTGACGTGTCCAGAGAAGCCAGATATATCCCTTCATTAGTCGTTACGCGCGGAAAGACACGAATTTCCTGAAAATAGATCTTTAGCAGGGCTTTTCCGAGTGCTCACTTCATCCAGAACCGTCTATACCAAGGTTAACTGTTACACCGCACGTGTGTGACTTGCGGGTACATCCAATCACTGACCACGAAGCAGAGTTGCGGGTAGAGACATGCAAAATTAGCGTTATTTTCTGACAGCTGACTAGACTCCAAGTGACTATAGGCTCGTTTGATGTGTCTCGCTGGCCGATATTGTCGTGGCTTGCCGCGGAGAATGCTCACACGGTAGAGATACCGATCTCTGTAAAGACGAATGCACGTAAATGACAACACATAAAGGTTCGTGGCCAATTGAATCGCTGATTATGCTTTATTATGTATATGACAGTGAAGTTTAGTCTGGTACTAAATTATAACGTGAATTTTGCATGTCTAGCTGCAAGGCACTGAAACAAAAGAGGTGCAAAAATCTTTTTACGAAAGGTATACGTAGAGATGATGGTTAGACATGATGGTTTATCGCGGGAAAACTTGACTGTTTGCTGAATTCCAACGAACGTTCAGCTTATCAAACGATTACTGGCTTTCACTTGTACGTGGAGCTGTTACCCGATTTGACTGAGCCAATAAGACTCCCGCAAGTGTAATGTTTGTTGCCTGCTATTGGTCTGCAGACAGCTACGTTGCGTCAGACGTATATTGCCCAATCATACATGTCACAAAAATTTTTCGTGATATACCATCATTAGAGAGGATGGTAATTCACGAAAATGTTTCGTGCCAACATACCCTTGAAAACTCTGTAGTTCTTGCAACGAGTATGACTGGGTGATATACGTCTGACACATCGTAGCTGTCTGCAGACCAATAATAGGAATTAAATATTACAATAGTGGGATTCGTATTGGCTCAGTCAAATAGGGCAACAGCTCTACACTGTATAAAAACTTCATGAAATGTTTAGGAAGTTACAGTCCCAGACGCAGTATGGCACAGTCACCATACTTCCACCTTGTAAAAATTAAAAATTTTACAGTTGTTACAATACAAGTATGGTAACTTCAGTATACATTTGACTGATTTATAAAAAGGTTTAGGAGGGCTACCATGGATGTCTGGGAAACTATTCTACCATACCTACTTTCTTTGCGCTCCTATACGTACGTGTGGCAAATTTACAAACTATTTTTTAGAGTGTACGTACATGCCAAAGCCATAAATCTTCTGGTAAGCTGAACGTGCGTTGAAACCCAGCAAACCGTCAAGTTTTCCCGCGATAAACCATCCTCTCTACTCATCATCTCTAGCTTATATGGTTTGGGATAAAGTGAGCACTTTTAAAACATTACTGACTTTTTCCTTTTAAGATAATTTACAATTTTCCTGCAACTTTTTAATATAAACAAACCGAGCAAAGTAAGATTCAGTGTCGAACTCAAAAGTAAACGCATCCGAGGTTACAATAAATAATATTTTTAAATTATTTCTCAAGAAATGATGGTCTTCAAAAGTGGTTACTTTATCGTAAACCAAGTATATTTATGTCGTTTAGTGAAGAACGTTTCAAACTTATACGTTATATCGACTGACGAGGTAACCTTGGTCGACTATAGCTATTTGTTTTGTAACCATCTAATAAAATAATTAATTCGTCTAGTTAAGTATTAAAACCCATAAGTTTTATCCATTCGGATAAAGTGGCCGTTTCTTCACTAAGTGGTCCAAAATTAAATATTTTGAGTCAGACGAAAATAATCCTTGCATCAAAAGTATTCATACTTGACGATAACGAGATGTAGCAAAGAATTTCTTAAAAAAAAATCTATCTATTCACCAAAAAACCCAAACATAATGAATTGAATCAAAAGAAGCCCCACAAAAGGCCACTGTAGTCATTGTTTACGGAATGTTTGGTTATTGGAGGAATCTGGTTCAATGTTTGCCAATGAATGCACTTCAGATTTTTTTTATCAGCCAATTAAATTTTTACCCTCATAATTTGCAAGTTTTTTTTACTGTAGTCAATATTTTTAAAAGCAATATCTTTTATGTTTATTGTGTTTATTATTTAAGAATTTCAACAAACTAAGTTCTCGCTAGATGATTTTAAGGACTTTTAATGAGGTCCTAGATAGTGACGTTTTGCATAGGAGTTTGTGTGTGGAAACGTACCGTTTGCCCGCAGAAATCAAAACTACTTCATATCTCATTTGACTCCTTCGTGATTCTTTTAAAATAGTCAGCTACAGGCACGGTGTAACGGTTTTTGACATTCTGCTGAGATTGGCTAAGATTGATGCCAAGTTAGTATTAGTATTTCATTTCCTCATTGTACAATCACTACCTAGTTTGTACTTTTGTGTCCTGAAGTTGTTTATGAAACAGTTATGTGTAGATATGTTAGACTGTGTCAGCAACGAAATTTAATTTTTCTCTCTGTACTTACATTAAGGTGGGGTCTCACCTGGTGTGTTCAATTGTTTTATTTGTTTAGCCTTCTGTTAAATTTTGAGAAGAGAAGTGTGAAATTTGCAATTATTGCGTGAATTCTATTCATCTTGCACTACATTTGAACAATTAATATGCTTTCAGGCCGCAATAAGTTAAACTATATTTTAATTTTCTTAATTTGCGTGACTAACTGGGGTTTAAATATACCTTAAAGCTTCAAGTGCTTTGATTAAAGAGGATGATTTATCGCGGGAAAACTTGACTGTTTGCTGGGTTTCAACGCACGTTCAGTTTACGAAAAGAAAAAAAACTTACTTTCCCTTGTATGTAGAAGAGGCCGCGGCGGTAGAGGAGTCAGGCCTCTCGCCTCCCACCAAGGCGATCCGGGTTTGATTCTCGGCGGGGTTGGTCCCCGGATTTTCGCATGTGGGAATCGTACCGGACGATGCCGTTGGTCGGCGGGTTTTCTCAGGGATCTCCCGTTTCCCCCGCCCTTTCATTCCGGCGCTGCTCCATACTCACCTCATGTCATTCCCCACCTCGCTGCTAAGCGCTGACCAAAATCTCTCACCCTTGTATGTAGAGCTGTTTCTCTGTTTGACTGAGCCAGAGAGAATCCCGATGTTGTAATATCTGATGCCTGTTATTGGTCAGACGACTACGTTGTGTAAGAAGTGTATCTCCCAATCGTACATGTCACAAGAAACTACAGTGTTTTCAAGGGTAGGTTTGTTGCCACAAACATTTTTCACGGTATAAGTACCATCATCTGTAATTATGGTGAACATTTGTTAACTCACTGCAGTGCTATAAATATGTTCGTAGGTATAGGCGGTTCGGGATAAAGTGAGCACTCAAAAAAGCCCTGCCAAAATACTATTATCAGCCAATTCGTATCTTTCCGCGCGTAACGGCTAACTACGGAACGTGTTTAACCTCTCTCGACTCGTCACTTTATGTTTGCGCGTGTGAGATAAATTATGCAGTCAGTATGAAGCTATACAGATTAGTAAAATAAGTTTATTTATTATATACAGTACAATTATGTCGACGTCTGTTGATTTTGTTAATGTATTGTTGTATTTAAATAGGAAAACGCACGGAACTATATTGCGCAGTTTCGCTGCCAACCATACAAGTAGTAAGGGAACTATAGTTAATGTTCAATTGTAAGCAGTAACGGCTAGTGATATTTTTCAAAGGTCAATTCTTTAGTGCTCACTTTATTCCGAATGACCTATACCTGAAAAATTCGCGTTTTATTTCGGGTACTAGCTGGAATTCAAACAACTGTATGTTGTTGTAACAGGCCCTTGACTTATTTTACACGTCTTAGAAGTCGCTGAGTCAGTGATAGACTGTAACAGTATTGCCAGGTCCTTTACGATGAAATATTGTTTTCAGAACTTAAAATCATAGATTTTCGAGATAAATTACGGTGCAGTGTTTGCTTTTACAAAATGTTGGTTTAAAAAATTAAACTTTTCGCAAACTAACTATATGTGAAATTTATTTGTATAATTAGACACAGATGAAGCCAAATTGAATAACAAATGATATTGCCTTTTTCAATGATTTTTGTGCATTTTCCAATGTTACTTTGCAGCAGAAACATTGCGGCGTATAACTGAGCCAGAAGGGGAAAAAATAAGGGAAAATTTTTTTTTCCTTTCCCTCTCCAACGAATTGACGATCGTTATCGATTTTTCTTACTGCACCTGAAATTATGGTACAATTAGCCATTATCGGCAGGTAGGTATCGTCTGTGGTACACATGATGAAAATAGGGTGCAGAACGATAATTATGGTACGAACTGGCAACACTTGAATGTAACTGAATGTAGGCTCATATCACAGTGTCAGAGAGCAGCAAATGAACAGCTGTTGTCTGTTTGAGCACACATATATTCTTGGAGACTAGCCTACAGGTCTGTGAACACGCGAATATTTTCGGTCTCTACATGTTCGTAATCAATATCCTTGTTCGAAGATATGGATAGCTAGGGCCACGAAATTTTCGCTGTTGGTTTCAGTCCCTTCCGTGCACATCTGCTTCGTGGTCATCGATTGGATGTTAACTCTGAGCGTCTCTCACAGACGTATGGTGTCGCAGTAACCTTCTTCTCATTGGCTCAGTCAAATGCGCGACGCCTCTGAACTAATACATTCTGTCAATAACATGTATGAAGCAGAGTTGCAGATTTGCACGTAACGCGTAGTAACAAAAATTAATTGTTGCAAAATTATTTTCGGCCAAAAATCACGGGCTCTACAAGTGGCATTTGTTAACTTTGTTTAAAATTAATGTAAGTTAGTATATCTTTAGGGAATGGAAAAATTTGCGAATTCAATTACCTGTAGGCTAGAATCCATTATAGTATGCATACTCAAGCCACGACTGTTCGTCAACTAGCTGCTACTCAGTGGACCAGCAGACAATGAACGAATATACGGAGTTTGAGTATGCATAGTATAATGGATTCAAGCCTACATGTAATTTAATTCGCAAATTTTTCCAGTCCCTATATATCTTCCTATTGGTATTTTAAAATCTAGTAATTTAACATGATTCTGTTAGATAACTATCAATAGAGACACTGGAAAATCGCGAAAATATTTAACATAGTCTCCAATAAACTGTAGTATCTCAATCGTAACACGTGTGAAAAGTTTTCTGGCAAATCATACACGTTCTGTGTTAAAACTGTATAGTTCTAATTGGGTCAGTTGAATATGGACACAGTGCTTCATATAAACGATAGCCAATATAAGTGAAAAACCTTCAGTGTTGTACATAACATGTTGGAGCGTAGCAAACAATCAACTTTTCCCGCGATTAACCAGTGTCTCTAACTATCAAATTTGTATTTAATTGGTAGAGGCACGGGTATTTCGCGTGTTAATCTGGCAACAGCGTAGACTTCTCAGACCTGTACACACACTATAGATATTGGCTTGTAATCGTAACACGTGTTACCACCACGACTTTGTTTCCTTATTTATCACTGGCTTGCAGTCGTCAAAGATGTGTTAAAACAGGTGCCGTCTAATCACAGAAAGAGTATTGAAGTCTACAATATTGGCATTCAACCTAACCTAGAATCAATACGCGAAATAATCGTGCCTCTATAATAGATGTTTGTATAACTGTTAACTACACGGTAACTTAACGAATTAAAATTCAAGTTCGAACTCCGGTCGTTTCTTTAGTTAGTTTTTTTTTTTTTTTTTTGCTCTCTGTAACTGATCCCGTGAAGTAAGCTTGTGTCTGTCGTAACGATCTACTAAAGAGATATGCTTTAAAATGTCTTAATAATTTTCCACGGACTAACGCTATTTTCTTGTCTGTTTGTTTTAGGTTAGTTGGTGTTGCTATAGTTCTTTAGTATCTACCTGAATGATGTTTCCCAGTGCAGAAGTATTTTTGCTGTTATCAGGTAAGGCACTTAAGTTAACCGTACTACAACAGTGTCGAAGAGAACTGACCTCAGTTTCTTGACAGTCGTAGCTATGATGCAGTTTTCAGTTTTGATGTTTTTTGTATCTCGACAAGTTTGCGAGGAATATGTTAATCTTAGTACAACGCTCTAGGACGTTCTTTTTTTTTTTTTTTTTTTTTTTTTGCGTATGGTACACAGAAAAAGAAGAGTGTCGAAGAATTATTCTGACCTTCTGCTAAAGTCTATCTAACTTAGCTCTAATCAAATAATAAGAAATAGCAAATCAGATATATATGTTTTATTTCATTTCTGAAATGAAGCTTTCTGTTCTAGGAAATGTGAATATCTTAGCAACTTTCAGTAGTGCACACCCCGTGTTATAATTGTCTATACTTATTCGTATACGTATAACATGTTTGAAAACATATACTTCGTATGCAGGGCTGTACAAAAAAGCCAGATAGTGACACACGTGTATACAACTCTTTCGTGAGTATTGTTTAGTGAGTGCTATTAGTACATCTTAATTTTGTAACTAGTTAAAGCCGTCGACCAATGAAAACCATTCTCACTGGTTCTGTTGGGTACGTCCTCAGTCTGAAAAATCAGACCAAAATTACTTAATGTTGTATTACCTGAAACAAAAAACATAATATATCAATTATGGGGTTAAGAGTGCATGGTACATAGTTCAGTTTAAAATTGTAGATTTGTTAAAGTCATTTTTCAAATTCAAAAAACTTTCTTGCAAACATTTTTCACGAGTAACGTATTTCTGTGACGCCGAAATCTCATACATTTATTTGCGGCGCCTCTATATCTCCGTCACTTCACAGCCTCTAACGCGCTGTTAGACGGCGACCTTAAGAGTGTCCACGTGACAAAAATGCATAATTTTATATTTATACGACGTAGTGTTGGTTTTACAGACGTTATTTTTTAACTACAATTTCCACTTGTCTAACTTTTTTAGCTCTCATAGTCTTCTCATAGCGGCAGGACAAAGTCAAAATTTGCAAGTTACGGGAACATGCTAGTAACAAAAACCAACTGACTTACGCGAATGAAAAATATTAGATGGTATGGGTCATGTGCTAAAAATTTAAAATCACACAATGCAATTCCTTTTTATTTCTAAAAGAATTCTAAAAATACCGGTAAATTTCTTTACATGTGACAATTTATAATATAATAGCCTACATAGGGACTTGGTTGTGAGGTTTTAAATATTTTAACATGTGGCCCATACTATCTAATTTCTGTGTAAGTTATGTCATTCGAGTAAGTCAGTTGGTTTTTGTTATTAGTATGTCCCCGTAACTTGCAAATTTTGACTTTGACATGCCGCTATGGGAAGAGTATGAGACCTAAAAATGTTTCACAAGTGGAAATTGTAGTCACAAGTAACGTTTATAAAACGAACACTATGTCGCTCAAACATAAAAATATGCACTTTTGCTACGTGAACACCCTTAAGGCCATAATCTCCCGTTTATTTCAAACAATTGCAAATAACTAAAATATTTTTAACCAAATACTTTGAAAGAATTTGTGACTGTGCACAGTCATACGATACACAATTTTGGCAGAGCTTTTTTTTTTTTTTTAATTTTTAATTTTTATTTTTTTTATAATGTTCCGCTTGCGAGCAAAAAATTTTTTTGCTCCATTTCGGTTTATTTTCTCCACAAAATGTGTACTATTTCGGGGGCAGAAATCTAAAAATCAGTTTGGTGTATTGCAACAGAAAAATTTATATACAAACGTTGATATATAAGTGTTAAATCTGCCAAAGTAATTTTTGATATATGTATTAATTAGCGTTACAGAAATATTTTCCAAACCACTGCTTAACTAAGGATCGAGGCCTTAAGGGCGTAGTGTACAGAAATGTTCATCACCGTGTTTTTATTTTTATATTTCTATCAGAAGTTTTTTGTATTGTTTTAGACACAAATTGTGACTAAATTTTTCTCTTATTATTTTTTTTTAACTCATTGATTTGCGTAATGTCTTGTTAAAACTAAAATTTGCGTGTTTCTGTTTTAAGGACGACACTAAAACCAACTCACTTACCAAACTGACAACATTTACAGTGAATAACGATGTTGTAGGCTACAAGTTCAGCTATGTTAAACCATAAAATAAATTATTTTTGTTTAAGTACAAAAAGTTTTTATTCTTTGTTTTTATGTACGTGACATTGTAACCTGCGACGTCTTTATCCACTGTGAATTTTTTTCAGTTTGGCATGTCAGTTGGTTTTAGTGTAGTCCTTAAAACGGATCATGCAAATTTTGACTTTAACAAGCCATTACCCAAAAATTATGAGAGATAAAACATTACATAAGAGCAAAATTTAGTCACATTTTGTGTCTAAAATAAGAAAAAAAAATCTGGTACAAATAAAAAACAAAAAAAAACATGATGAAAATCGCTGTACACCGTGCCCTCAAGGGGGAGTGTTTGATAATTTTATTGTATTTTCAGTTTTTGACCCATAACATTTATTAAAATTGTATTTTAAAAATCTTGGTAAACGGCTTGACTTAAATATTAATGGAATCTATCGTTATTTGTCATGCAGAATCATTTGCCAGAGAATTCTTTGTTAACTTTAACAAAATATTAAAAGTTATTTCCCATAAGTAGCATTCAAACTTTACCAAACTTATATGAAACAGAGTACTATTGTGTAATTCTCTTGCCCATCCCGTCTGTGAATGTCTACTCAGTATGTTGTTAGAAGTATTCTCCGTGACAGACTGCTGTTAGAAAATAACACGAATGTTCAGTGTTTCCAGATGAAAGAGAGGAGAAAATGTGATCCCCCTCGAACCCTGTATAAAATAGCTTGTTTACTTACATCTGGTGGGTAAGAAAAATATGAGCTGGATTGTAAACAGTTGCTTTTTGTGAAACCTTTTTTCTCCAAGTTTTCGCAGTAGTCTGATTTGAAAACATTTATTCGGGATTTAAAAAAAAACTGTTGCGAAATTTTGAGAGGATGTAGTGTGCACAGCAAAACAAAAGATATAATAGTGGTTTTTCACCCATGCCTATTTTCTTTAACACGTGCCTACGAGTTGCTTTAGCTTCGGCTGTTCATTATTTATATGTTGTTCCAGATTCAATGAATAATAATTCGCAACTGTATAAAGATCCGTATTTTAGTATTCTATAAAAGTTTAAAATGTGGTCGTTTTGGTATAGCCATCATATTTTGTGTGCGTGCAGGATTCATGAAATTATAATATAACTGAATATTTGCGGATAGTCCTGTAGTTAAACTAATCGGAATTGTAGAAACCAGCAAACATAATAAACAGAGCGCACGTTATTTATTGTCCTAAGATAACATGTCACCAATTACTCGTTTATGTCAGTGATTGTTGTAACACAGCTGTAGTTAAATAAATTCAGCGGGAATTTGGTGACATGAAAAGTTGACTTAGAAGCATTCAGATAATGGTTTGTCTCAGTATTTGTTCCTATGCATTGTCTAAGTTATTCGTACTCCGACAAGTAAAAACATTAGCTATTTATTAAAAAACAGCTTTCGTTTAGCAGGAAGGAAATAGAATATCGGTTTCACAACTTCTAAGAAAATTATTTTCCTGTCCACGCTGTTAAGTGTACTTACACGATAAAAAAAAAAAAAGAGTAATTTTTCTGTTTTATCCCAATGACCACATTTTATTTATTTTTCTGTTGGGATGTATTTTTGTATTCAGAGCAGCCAAGATTAAAACCTTCAGCAGAACGAGTTTATAACTTTGGTTCCTAAATCACATAGAGAAGCTTTCGATATCATGACTGTTTAGGGTTGTGTGGGTGTACGTTTCCAGAAACGAAGGTGGATTTAATTATGTCTCTCGAACTCTTTATTATGCTGGATGCTCCATACGAAGAGAAACCTTTCAATTTTATCTCCCGCCATTATGAAAGACACAGGGGTGGCCACCTTATTTTACGTACAACTCTCTTAGTACCGTACTGAAAATATATACAAGATTTTTAGTTGTACCATATGAAATATGTTCTCGTTTTGTCAGTGGGTTGTTACACCAGTCGTTTGCTTTGTAATGTGTTATTTGTTCCTGTACAAACATTACAAAATGTAAGGTGGAAAATACCGTTTGAAACCTTAATTTTTTGGACTCATGTCGTTGTTACTATTCTCTGTACATATAAAATGTCTTGTTCACTTCCCACCCTTGCGGAGTCTATAGACATACGTTTTAGATTAAAATTCATATATATGTATATATATATATATATTTATTTATTTATGAAAACATTAATGAAATATTTATCGACAAATATAATTGCTCGTATTTTTTTCATAATGCGCTCGAAATAAGTTAGGAGTTATGTGATTCGTTTGTTGAGAACTAGTTACTGTTGAACATAAATTAATTTTACTGTGACATTTCATGCCTCGAAATCTCGATTTCGATTTTTGCGGGCAAGGAAAAATTCTGCGTTACAAACTTTCTATTTTTTTATTTTATCGTAATTATTTTAATTGCTAGTTTTTCAGAGAACTTAAATGATAAAAACTAAAACTTTGTTGGTCCAACTGGTTTAGTTAGTCTACATAATATTTTTTGTAAATTTCATCGGTTAGTTGGCTCCACAAGTTTGTATTTGGTTCATATCTAGGGTTGAAGCACACACACACTCTCTCTCTCTTTCTCTCTACCCTCTCTCCCTCTCTCTGTCACTCTCGCAGAGTCGCGTGTTAAGGACGGTCAAGTGTGAAAAAAAATCGTAATTTTGTATTGGTGTTAAATGACAATAGTTTTGTAGACGTTACTGTACATTTTCCTCTTACAAAAAATTAGCTCAGCAAAAATTTTAAATTACAATTTTAAACTTTTTAGAACCTTTTAACAATACAATTATATTTTATTTTGTTTTTTTTTTTTTTATATAATAGACCTTGTAGCCTACAACTTTATTATACAGTATGAACAATCTCAGTTTGGTAAGTCAGTTGGTTTTAGTGTCGGTCTTAAAACCGTGACATGCAATGTTTTTACTTTGACAAGCCATTACGCAAACATTATGATAGACAAAATACATTTCATAAAAGCAAAATTTTGTCATAATTTATGTTAAAAATATATATCTGGTAGAAATATAAAAATAAAAATGTGATGAAAATTGATGTAGACCGTTCGTTTTAACAAATGCTGTGAATTGTGGCTCCTAGTAGGATCTGTGTGAGTTCATTCATGAGGCTATACAGTCAGTGTAGTTAAAACGTATCCATGATATGCAAATGTGTTCCATTTACTGATCCGTACTTAGCAACGCTTCTGGGATTTTGGACGTACGTTGTATTCTCTGCTTGTAACACCTTTAGATTATGGGCTCCCGTCCGTAAGGTGTCTTTCCAGCTCATCCTCACCTTGAAAACGCGAACGATCTTCGTAAACCAACTTAAACATGACAAACGGCGTTCTGTTTTGAGGTGATGTCTGGGTGTAGTTCGACCTGTGGCAGAATTTTACGAACTGCTGTCAAGAGTTTTTATAAAGAAAATAATACCAACTGTCTCAATACGCGGCTTATTTAATTACTGACCGAACCTTGAGAATAAATAGGTTTATTCTGTTAGACGTATATATCGTGTAAACGTTATTTAATCTAAAAAATATGTTTGAAAAGTTATTGTAGATTGTTGGCAGTTAATAATGAAGGTAGTTCTCTGTTTTAACGTTTTATTTGATTGTGTATATTAAAATTTATAGAGACGTTGAATTGTGTTTTTTTCTGGTTCTTTAAGTCTTACGTTGTTGTAATTACTTACCAAATAGTAGGCTGACCACATTAGTTTAAAGCGGGTGCATCATAGGTTCATGATTGGTGTTAATACGTACGTATGGCCAAAGGAAACAATGTATGCAACAGTCAGCCTTCTTTAACTTAAATAGAATTAACGGAAACTTAGAGAACATACTCAGTGTTTCGGTTATGCACATTTACAATCCAGAAGGAAAATGTGTTTGTTACGCATATATGATATTAGTATTGTATTTCAATTTTCAAACATCAAGTAAATGAGTCATTGTTATATAAGTTTTAATTATATTGTTGAAATCTCAAATTAAATGAAAATTGGTGTTTCAGCCGGTGCTATAGGCTACCTATGATAGTAGCATTGAACTTGGTTCGGATATTTTTCATGAACAAATGACTGATAGATATAAATTATAACTCACATTTTGTATAAGTGTAAAACTATTTTTTTTTAGTAAATAAAATACATTTATTTTATACTGATACGTAACTCTGCTTTACAGTAGAAAAAAATCTAAAAAAAAAAAAAAATGAGTAACTGATTCGTCTTTATTTAAGATCCCCGGCTATCACGCACTTCAAATGCCTTTTTTTTATGAAACTGTTCCACATGTGCCATTGTACCGATGTACAAAAAATAATCTCAGTTTCCACGAAGACGGAATGCCATTATTAAAAAACCTTGCTTATTAATAAATAACTCGCTAATATTTAAAATATTAAAAATAAAACCCTACTCACAGAACATTAAATTTCAAATCGATCAGACCAGTGGAATTGCTCATTTACTCAAAAATAAACTAGAAAACCGATGATTGTATTTAAACGGCTGAACAGATTTCCTTGAATCATAGCTAAAAACTATATCGATCACGTCAGCTTTTAAACAAAAAAAAAACTGCATTAAGAATTGGTCCATTCGTTTAGGAGCTACGATGCCACAGACAGACACACAGATGTATAGATAGTCACGTCAAACTTATAACATCCGTATTTTTGCGTCGAGCTTTAAAAACACGGTTTCTAAGCCCGCCAAAGTAGCTTAAAAAAAGGCCTTCTCGGACCGCCGTACTTAAAAATGTACTAACGGAATGTATATGAAACTCAAAAATGTACACTGAACTTTGCTACAGACTTTCCAATAGTAAAATTATGTGGTCAACGCTTAGTGTCCCATAGTAAAAATTGATCAGCGGGAAACATGCTAGTCCAACGCTTGGCTCGTTGAGGCGACGCGGCATTAGATGCGCGCTCCAAGGTCGACCTTACAGCTCCGTCACTCCTGAGCCTTTAACGCGCAGGTAGTCAGCGAAGTAGTTTTTTACGAGAATAAAATTTTCTTTTTAGCAAAAATAAAGGTCTGAGTTTTAAATATAATTAAACTAGGTACTACTATTAGCGTTACCATAAATACTACTGGTGAACTTTTTGAAATGTAACTTTTTTTTTTGTCATGATTGTTTCCGATTGTGGTACTACTTTGCGGTGGTCCGTATCTAAACATAGATATTACTTGTTGCTACAAAATTTGTGTAGCGGCAAAGATGGTGTTTCAAAGAGTCCATATTTGATTGGTTCAAAGAGTCCATATTTGATTGAACAATTAAAATCTGTAATTTTTTATTATTTTTAGCATTATTTCGTGTTCGCGATTTCTTTCGCGTGGTTTTCAATGTAATGAGCTAATATAATAGTTATTTCAATGTTCGATATCTTTTCAGAAAGTATATATTTCCACAGAAATAAAAACATAAAAACTTTTTGACAATTAGAATTTTGTGTTAATAATAATATTAATACTGATGATAATAATATCAATAGCGGTAAATTCCTTTTTTTATTGTCTTAAATAGCTTTTCTAAACAAAAAATTTTAGAAATTTCAAATTTTGAAAAATAATGTTAAGGATAAGTAATGACCGCGTAAAAACATTTCGAAACGAAAAAAAAATTTTTTTTTTTCGTAAAATTGTTTTTTTGGTACTCCGTTAAACCCCTTTTATTTCTGCCCCCTCCCCCTTCGCCTTTTCACCACCGCCAACTATCCACTTATATTTATAGTTTTGTGTTGTAAACCTTCGCGGACACACGAACAAATACTCAGTTTTCTAGCAGTTGTACTGGAACTAATACGTTACACCGACGTAGGCCTACACTGTAAAAAAACTTCCTGAAATATTTAGGAAGTAATTAATCTAAACGCAGTATGGGACAGTTACCATACTTCTGCCTTGTAAATATGCAAACTTTTATACTTGTTACAATATTAGTATGGTAACTTCAATATACATTTGACTGTTTTATAAAAAATTTAATGAGTGCTACCATGGGTGTCTGGGAAACAATTATACCATACCTACTTTTTTAGTGCTCCTGTACTCACGTGTGCCAAATTTACAAACTATTTTTTTAGAGTTTACATTAATTTATGTCATTGGGTCTTTGTAATAGTTTTGCGCTCTCTTTGTAAGTTCCTGGGGATACATAACTTCTCTAGACTTTTGTTCAAGGAGTGCGAGATATTTAATGCCGGCTGAGCCCCTCTATACTGTTGGAGAAGGCCAAGTTCGTTATCTCGGCTTGCTGCGGGATCCACAGACTTTGTACGGGAAGTTTGGTCATGTACTAGTTAAATGACGAGCAAGGTAATGAACTGGAAATTTCTCTGGCATGGATACTCGACTATGATCAGTCCCAAGTTTCCAAAACACCACCGAGTCTACTTCAGCGATGGCGTACGAACCAGCCGTCTTTCTTGCTATAAAGGGGCCTCCCTAGATAGGCTGTATTTGTATGTGTGTGGCAGGAGTGGTATGGGTGCTGTTGACTGACGTATGTAGGTTATTATCGCCTCTCCGTGCAAGCCACTCAGCTGGCGTGCAGTGTTTTACTACTATCCTTTTTTTCTGTAGAACTTTAAGCGGTGACCACATTATTTTATTTATGGGCAGCAAAGATCAAAGTCAAACGCTTGTTTCTATAGTTACGTTTTTCAAATCCGGTTGTTATTTTCCCGTTACGGCAGACTGTAAAAGCCATTTTGAGCGCCGCGAAAATAATGTTTCTAATAAACGTGCAGAATTTTTAAAACTATAGCGACATTGTTTGGATTGTGTGTTCTTTTCGTATATATGAAAATATAATGCGCGTTAAATAGTTTCGTGAAAAAAAAATAGTCGTAACTCGCTGCAACGCATTTGAAGCGCAGGTAGGCAGGCCCCTTAAGGTGGGAGTTCAGCGAAAATTGTAATTGTTTTAATAATGTTTGTATTTATGTGTGCCGTGGTTTGTTTTACAGACTATTTTTTACTGCAATGACATTTTTTTAGCTTTGAAAGTTTTTGTGCAGTAGCATAACCAACTTATCGAAATGAAAAAAAAATTCTTACTGAAGAACTGTGTCACGGACTACAAGACATGTATTAAAACCAAATTAATATTTTTTGTATTTTTTTTTTTATTTCTAAAGTTTACCTAGCAATTTCTTATTTTGACTCCATTAATTAAAAAAAAACAGTGCAATTTGTACACATATATTGGCATAGCCTGTGACACTGTTCTTAGTGAGGATTTTTTCATTTCGATAAATAAAGTGATTTTCTTTCGTACATAAAATAGTTTTGTGCACATTTTGACTTTAACATACAAAACCATTAAAGATAACAAATTTTCGTTTCAGTGAAAAAATGTCACAGTGTAGGTCTATGTCTACAAACCAAACCACATCTCGTACAAATATAAAATTATTAAAACAATATAATTTTTCTGTGAACCGCCCTCTTAATATATACTGATTTTAAGATCTCATCTTCAAATTAAGATTGGTTGTAGACAAATAAACGCTACTTACACTAATTGATTTCAATACGGTTTTGAAAGTCAGTATGGAAAAACTACAAAACAAAAAACCCAAGATAATGATATTTGGCAATTTTATGAACAAGCATTTACTCAGAATAATGCATTTGTTGAGCACGATCTCTTGCGCTGCAGTTAACTATACGAGATTTCGACGTCAGAGATTGTTCTTTAGATATGTGTTACTCCACTACAATTTTTTTCTAGGAAAGTTGGCAAGAACTATTGTCTATATGTTGTGGTTTTTTAATTCATGTAAATTTGCTTCGAGAAACATACCGTTTTGAACTAATGCTTTTAGCCAGGGGGTGGCCGTACCGTATACTGCCCAGGCAAATACTTGAAGTCAGTGTATTTGTGCCCTTGTTGCTTGAACTTTTATACACGTGGCCACTGTAGCCCATAAACATTGTTTCCGCCATAAGAGCCAATGTATTTTACTCGAACTTTGAATAACAATACAGTTGAAATGATTTATCGAATAGCAGATGGGTCGTGTTTATCGCAGTCTACGTTGTGTGGGGAACAAAATTTTAAAATAATATTAAAAATTAACTACATGGTTGTGTTTTGAAATACATTTCTGTGAGTACCGACATCGCCAACTGTATGTGCACGACACCATTGTTAAACCAACAATTTTGCTAGTTTCTGCTATTTATTTAACATTTTGTGCGCAAATTTGTTTGTTTTATTGCTATTAGCAAGCAGTTGCACATCGTCAGTGACGTACATATGCGTAAATAAACATATATGTGGCCGTTTTTTTCATGTTCGCTAGGTTCATTTACATAAACAATATTGTTTAACCACATAATTTACACTATGCAAATGTAAAACATGGGCATTTTTCTTAAGAAATGTAACAGTAGCAGATGTATTTCACGTACCTGTTCTCTCTTTACACCCTAATTCAACGCACGTAACCGTTTTCATTCAAATATGTTCATTCTACAGTATCGATACCATACGAGGCACTTACGAAAACCTTACTCGATCTACTCGATTATGTGTCTTAGTCATACAATAATGTATTGCTCGCGCAAAACTGGCGTATATACGTCAACTTCAGGGAAGTCCCAACATGCCATCTCCTGTATACTCCTACCTCCATGCTTTTAGCGATGTATTGTATACCATGTCCTCTTAAAACACAACACATTCATCAAATCTATAACCTTGTTCTGATTGGCGCACTCACTTAGGTTACGCCCTTTGCACAAAAACACCCCGCCAATAACTACGAAGCAGAACCCCAGATATGCACGTACGTCACTGAAAGAAAGTGGTGCAAAAATTATTGACACGCCGAGAAATAAATTGACATGCCAGTCAATAGCATTTCTTTGGTTGATTTTTCTATGATAAGCGTTAAATCACTGACTCTGCTCTAACAGTATATTTTCTTCTTATTTACACAAATAAATACATCTGAAGTTTGTGCTAAGACGTGAACAGTAGATAATTTTTAATCACATTGGTTTAAAGATATGCGTTTACAATGGGATTGTTTCTGCTTACAACTAAAGTTTAGCAGTAGAATCATATGTTTAGCCAATCGCATAAAAGGTCGGCAGTCTCACGCGATTGTTGCAATCAATCGTGTTTCAATAATCAAAATACTCTGGTAACATTACCTCATTCCTGGAGCCACGATCTTATGGCAAAAAGATGCAGCTTGGTTTCAACGCCCTAGTGCGTATCTGCATTTCTGCCTCTGAAAAATTCGCGCTTTTTTTTTTTTTTTTTTTTTTTTTTTTTTTTTTTTTTTTTTTTTTTTTTTTTTTTTTTTTTTTTTTTTTTTTTTTTTTTTTTTTTTTTTTTTTTTTTTAGGCGCAAGCTAGAGTTCTAGCAACTATAGGTCTGTATCACGTTCACAATTGGCCGTTGACTTATACTCGACACTTCCTGGAAGTAGCTGAGCCAATAATAAAACTGTAACGAATACAGGCCCATTTCACTGTGTCAGCGAGCAACTAATAAACAGCTGCTGTCTGCACGATTTCACATATATTCTTGGAGACTAGCCTACAGCTCAGTGAACCAGCGAATTTTCCCGGCCTCTAATTATAACTCTCAATTGTCTTGGGGTTCTACCGGCCAATCACAGACGTATAGTTTCACAGTAATCATAAATCTGATTGGTGCGGTCAAATGAGAGACGTGTGTAGCGATGATGGTTTATCGTGGGAAAACTTGACTGATTCCTGGCTTTCAACACACGTTCAGCTTTCGCTTGTACGTAGAGCTGCTGCCCTATTTGACTAAGCCAATAAGAATCCCGCTATTGTAACATTTGCTGCCTACTATTGGTCTGCAGACAGCTGCGTTGTGTCAGACGTGTATCGCCCAATCATACATGTCACAAGAAACTACAGTGTTTTCAAGGGTATGTTGGCACAAACATTTTTTGCGATATACCGTCATCTCTACCGATGTGCTCGTAAGGCACTCAGGCTGTGTTCGAAATACTCATTAATTATTACTTGCATTCGCACTTAGACTCGCTCGCAGAATTCTTACAAATCATTGTGGATTTCATACACATTTGCACGTCTACTGTCAATATTGTAATCGCTGGTATCGTGCATCCAATGTATTATTATGAATTATTGTAATTATTACTTTCCGCACCTGAGGATATGCTGCACGTAAAATGTGTGAGCAGTTAAACAGATTAACAATTAACATTCATGGAATTCTCGAAGTGTGTGCATAGAGCATGTTATATATTTACAAAAACCAGCACTCACACTACGAAAGGTTGTGGGCTCTCCATAGAGCATGAATGTAATATATGAGACTATCATGCTATTGGCTGGTTTGAACGGCGAATTGTTTCGAGCATGCTCGAGTCGCGGAGTAATACTGTTCTTTTATTTGTTATTTTATTGTCTTTTTTCTAACCGAACGAGACCTTTGAAGTAGAAAATACCTTTTTTATAATGTCCGGTACACATTATACTTAATTCTCTACTCAATCCCCTACTTAATTCTGTTCATAAACGCAGATTGCGCTATTTCACCAGAATGATATAGCACAACTTCCGTGTTGTGTACACACCATCACTGTTTAGTAACAGGTTCCAACAAATAAAGAAGTAACATACTTGTGATGTTGGTTCCTATATTCCATAAAGTGTAACTCTAGAATTCCCGAAAACTATTTAACATACTAGTCACGCGTGCTATTGCCAGATAAGTTAAAATAATATTCTATTATTTAGATTTTGATATTTCCGTCAGCCGTGCGTTCGGTAAGAAACAAGAAATGGATATAGTTTCAAATTATATTGGCAACCCTACTTGCGCACTTGGAATGCGCGGTGGCTGGAACCATGCATCGCGCATGCGCACGCTACGATGAGAAATAGGACGGGCTCTATCTGTGAAATTAGGTACGGAATTCTGTCTGGAATCAGCGTAGTTGCGGTACACACTAGCGCGGTGCTTTTTGCACTGAATTAGGCACGGAATTACCAACGGAGTTATGGTTATGTGTATCTGACTTAATGTTTTAAACTGACGCGTAACGGTTGCGCACAGACGAAGTAACGAAAATGAAGAACCAGTAGGAAGACATTGTTAGTAGTGTCCACAGCCGCTCGTACACTGAAAGAAAAATATTGTTGTAGGTACCATACTTTTGTTAAAATAGGGACAACATTCCAATTTGGTTGTCGTTACTATCTGCATTGTTCCCATAACAGTCTGTTCTGTAGAAGTGACAATCTGTTCTGTAAAAGGAGGAAACAGCATCTTTCTTTTACAGAACAGATTGTTATATGAACAATGCAGATAGTAAAGGCAAACAAACTGGAATGTTGTCACTATTTTAACAAAATTATGGTACCTACAACAATATTTTTCTTTCAGTGTACTCTGCATTATGGAACAACACACTCTGACGTCACTTCCGAGTGAGTGCGAGTGTGAATATGTGTGATATTATGAACACAGCCTGAAAAAGAATGGTGCAACAATTTTATCTACCCAACCTCGTGGTTATCTCCGCTTCCCCCCTTCTCCCTAAACACCACGCCCCTTCTAGTCCCCCGCGAATGTGGGGGTCGAGTAGTTCCGCTCCGCCCGCGTTAATTAACTGCCGTGCGAATGGCGGCTTTTTAGGTTAAGGGCGTGGGCGGGGACTTGGTAACGACATTCCGAACGTCTTTGACAAGTACACCCTGCTTTCCAACACCTCTTCGCTCTCCGCACCCCCTCCCCCTTTACCGACCTTCTTCATCCCTACCGGGCGAGGCTTCCAAGTTCCGAGTGGTAAAGCGACGTGACGCGACTTCTAACGAGATTCAATCCCGATTTCGGCCGTCCTCGGCCATCTCTGGCTAGGACGTGTACTACCAACACCAAGAAATTACATTCCCCCCTCCAACCCTTCCGCATACCAACCTACCACAAAATACTACCGCTACTCGTTACATACACTGAGTTTAATTCTTAATTGTATATTTGTGCGGCGTAGTGTTGGTTTTATAGGCGTTACTTATGACTACACTTTCCACTTGTGAAATTTTTTAGCTCTCATAGTTTTCCCATAGTGACATATTAAAGTCATAATTTGCAAGTTACGGGAACATAGGGATAACAAAAACCAAATGACTTACTCAAATCTAATCATTTACTAGGAAATTAAATATAATGGGCAACTATGCTAAAATATTTAAAAACAAATAAGGAAATCCCTTTGTACTTTTTAAACAAATCTGAAAATAATCATAATTTACTTCATTTATGACAATAAAAAAAATAAACTTAATTTTGTTGTGTTTTATATATATTATAATATGGCCCATAATATCTAATTTCAGAGTAAATTATTTCATCCAAGTTATTGTTATTACCATGTTCCCGTAACTTGCAAATTCTGAATTTGACATCCCGCTGTGGGAAAACTATGAGAGTTAAAAAATTTCACAAGTAGAAAGTGTAGTCACAAGTAATGCCTATAAATTGAACGCTACGTCGTGCAAATATAAAATTATTAATTTTTGCCACATAAACACTATTAAGGCCATGGTCTTTTATTTATTTCAAACAATTGCAAATAACTGAAATATTTTTTACCAAATGCTTTGTAAAAAAAATTGAGACTGTGTACAGTCATACGATACATAATTTTGTCAGAGCGTTTTTTTTTTTTTTTTTTTTAATAATGTACCGTTTCCTAGCAAAAAAATATTTTGCTTCATTTTGGCTTATTTTGACAACAAAATATGTGGTATTTCAGGGGCAAAAGTCTAAAAATTCGTTTGGTGTATTGCATAGAAAAATTCAGAGAAAACGAATATATATATATATATATATACATAAGTGTTAAAACTGTAAGAATGAATTTTTTGATATATGTATTAATTTTGCGTTAAAACATATATTTTCGAAACCACTACAAAATTAAAGAGCGAGGCCTTAAACGTTTACAGTTAGTTGGACCTTGAGAGTGAGCCTTGTTGTAGGGTGGTACAGGAAGTTTTTTTTATTTCACGTATAACTATTAAACGTGTTTCGAATGCGTTTACCTACGAAAAGAAGATACACTTCAAACTTTGTCTCTATTGTTTTAAAAGTATCGCCCGCTTATTAAGAATATGACTGCCAGCTCCTCAAAAGTGATAAAAATGGCTATAGCTGTAAAAATACCAGTCTTAATGTGTAGGAACAAAGATAAAAAAAAATTAAAACAACCTTAAAGGAATATTTAATCTCGAAAACATTCTACTCCATTGACGAATTCCTAAACTCGTCAAGCTTTTTTGTTATTATTATGGCTATTATGGCATGCCTATTTTGTTCAGTTTTAACAAGCACATTGTTTAGTGTAATATATTTGAGTACGTGTTTTGTGGAGATACTGAATAGTGTATTTTGTTTAATTTAACGTGTAATACATACATATATTTGTATTCTAACAAACCAAAATTTACCTAATTGTAAGTCATATATACATGTGTATTACACTGTTGGATCTATTGACAATTTTTGTATCTAACAGCATGTATGCAGATGTTGTATTTGTTATTATATGTAATGTGTACCTGAATTGACAAGTTCTACACCCTAGCAGCTCGCTTTGGGTCTATGGAACGCAACTTAAATAAATAAAAACAAAATAATCGCAAAACAAAATGATAGACACCGACGTTGGACTTTTATTAACACATATTTTCCACAAATAAAATATTACGATCATCCACGTAAGCACTGCACGCTAGTTTAGCCCTCTGCGTTTAGAGGCGAAGCGGTATTTAACGCACGTGTTGGTGTTGACTTATCGCCTTCCCCGTTCCCGTGCCTCAGACGAAAAAAAAAAAAAAAAGCAATGCCTAAATATCTCTTAAGGCCACGCTAGGTTGTTTTTTCACGTTGTTGTTAAAAAAAATATCAAAACTTATTTTAACTGAACGCTTTGAAAAATTCAAATCTAATAGCAGACATACTATGTACAATTCAATGTAGGCGTTTTGCAAGATATTGCACCGTAGAAGGGCTCGTTAGTTCATTTTACCAAAAAATCATTGGCTTTTAAGTTTTATACAGGAAAAATTTTTATTGTCTTTGTTTAATCAGATACAGAAATCATGATGAGTGTAATGTACCACATGAACGAGTAGGCAATTTCTCGTTATTTCCGAAGATACGTTATGTTTATTTTAATGAAACAAGTTTTTAATGTAATGAGTGAAAATAGTACGATTTTAGGACAATGAAATATCCTGGAAACCAAGCGATTAACAGCAAACCACGTAGGATGGCTAGAGATGATGATTAGAGATGATGGTATATCGCGAAAATATTTTGTGCCAACATAGCCTTGAAAACACTGTAGTTTCTTGTGACATGTATTATTGGGTGATATACGCGGTGACATACGTCTGACAAAACGTAGCTGTCTGCAGACCAATGACTGGCTTCAGTACTACAATAACGAGATTCTTACTGGCTCAGTCAAATAGGGCAACAGCTCCACGTACAAGTGAAAGCCAGTAATCTTCTGGTAAGCCGTACGTACGTTACAACCTAGTAAACAGTAAAGTTTTCCCGCAATAGACAATCATTAGAGGTACGTAAATTTCGCAGATACATTCCAGGTCAGGTTGAACGCCAATTATATATACTTCATTGTCATGTCTGTGACTTGCTGGCGGCTGTTACGAAACGCGTTTGACTACTGCAAGCCAGTAGTAAATAAGGTAATAATGCGAAGTGTTATCGCTTGCTACCTGCTTGTACGGTTATAAGCCAATATATAATCGATTGTGGCCAGTAGGTGTATAGGACTGACAAGTCTAGGCTACTGCCAGATGAATACGCGAAATTGACGTACCTCTAACAATCATCTTTAAAGGCGGATTCACAACCACACTTGATGTACTTAACGAAAACACGCATGTACGTTAAATATTAGAGATTAGATTCACAGTAATACTCAAATCTAGACGTGCGCGGAAATTGTGTATAATCGGTAATCAGTCTTACGTTTGCACATGCTGTATTCACAATCACCACTTAGTCTTAGTGTACGTACGTACGAAGTAGAAAGTTTATTAACTCTTCTACGTACGTACGCTACGCGAGGATGTGAATGCTAGCATGGGCATTCGGTGTTTCTACTTTTACACGTACGTACGCGTGTACGCTACTTGGTGATTGTGAAGCCAGCTTTAAGATGGTTTATCGTGAGAAGTAGACTGCTTGGCTACGGTGTAACATGTCCATATCTATGAGATTTTTAAATGTTTGTTGCAATGGGAGATGCATCTTGGTGGTCCGACCAGCTGTGTCTCAGCGTGAAGACGGTGATAGATTGTAATCCTCAAACGTTCCATCTTTTCGTTGGTTTTAACTTGTGTTGTGTTGTCTGTTGTCTTGTGTATGTTGTCCACTGTTCACTGTTTTCTGTCTATTTCCATCTTTTTTTCATATTGGGAATCTGGTTTTATATTTGTGTATGTCTTTTGTGTCCGGGTGTTGTGTCGATATTCGACTGAATTCTATCTCTACAATTCTATTTTGTCTAATATAACAATTATTTTGAAAAAAAAAAAAAAAAAACTGACAGAATTCCTCTGGGATTGCTTTTTTTCTATGTTTTGTGTTTTTTGTATATTTTTGTTCGTTTTCGTATTTTGTCATTCAACACAGGTTTGATAAGCAAAACATGAGCAATGGCGTATGTCCACAAACCAATAAATTCTAAATATCCATATCTAACGTACTTCTTAAGTTACTGGAGTGTCCCTATCTGAGGCAGTGATATCTCTGGTTTACCGTTACTGGATATATGCGTCTTTAAAAACTACGTATCCGCCTTCCAATAATTCAAGACGCAGCAAGCTGAATTGCTTTTCGAAATACGACGGCAGAAAATAATTACGCGATTTTCCATTATTTTTCAAGTTAATATGTATTACTTACAAGAAAGTATTGGCATACGCGTAAACCTGTAACTCATAAAAATAAGGAACGAAACAAGAAATATTGTGAAATGCTTAAAAAAACTGTTTATCTTAATATCTGGTTAAATTACGGTAACTGTGACGGCCAAGTTATAAAAATGGCCGCCAGGCCATTATGTAAAGTTACAACATGGAATATACTGAAGCCGTAACGTGAAAGAAGGCACAATAACTGCTCTTTTATCCCCCGCCCTCTTTTTTTTCTGCGTAATGTGATTTGTTACGTTGGGCCTTAAACAAGCCCATAACTTGTAATCCTAGTAACTTTCCACAAGGTTTCATAATTTTTTTTCATTTGTTCAGAACTTATTGTTTGAGCCGAAAAGTTTTTTGTCCTTTGTAATATATACAACATCGTTCGTTAATAATGTATTTACAACATAACACAGCATATTTTTGTATTCGAAAAAAAAAATGGTGAAAATTTAAAGAATTTATATCGAAATATTAGCGACATTTTTGGTTCACAAAAAACGTAAACCATTCTTGTGAGTTTAGCAAATAGCGGCATTTCTCCTTATTACAACGATAATAAGTATTTAGTTGTGAGATGTGTCGACTCGTTGTTGTGTACGTCAGCGGTAAAAAAATGCACAACCCCATCTGCGACGGGTTGCCATGACGAGGTGTCGAGTTTCGCGGTAAGAGCTGGCAGTAGCGTGACCCTACTGCTAACACGGCCCTCGGGCGACAGTTCAGAAATCCTACCGTTGGTCATTATATACCTACTCGATGCGCTGTGCTGTGCATCTGGAATGTTAGTACGGCATGTGTTTGCTACATAAAACGATTAGGAATGCGATATCGCTTATATTACGATTGTACAGAGAATTCGGAGCGGTCTTAAGGGGCCTCCCTAGATTAGGCTGCGTGTGTGTGAGAGGCAGGAGCGGTAAGGTTGCCACTAACCCACGTATGTAATGTAGTATCGCTTCTCCGTGCAAGCCCCTCAGATGGCGTGCAGTGCTTTACTGTTATCAGGGGCAGCGCGGCGGTGGCTGAGAGGTCGGACCTCTCGCCTCCCATCAAGGCGATCCGGGTTCGATTCCATGCGGGGTCGATCCCCGGATTTTCGCATGTGGGAATCGTGCCGGACGATGCCACTGGTCGGCTGGTTTTCTCGAGGACCTCCCGTTTCCCCCGCCCTTTCATTCCGTCGCTGCTCCATACTCACCTCATGTCACCCCTCACCAGCGCTAAAGACCTCGATGTTAAGTGCTGACCAAAATCTTTCACTCACTCACTTTAATATTATCCTTTTCCCTATGGGATTTTAAGCGGTGACCTCATCATTTCATGTATAGACAGCGTAGTTCAAAGTTTAAAGCTCGTTTCTATATTTGTGTTTTCCGAAATCGATTGTTAATTTTCCAGGTATGGCAGTCTGGATAAGCCATTTTTGGCTGTTTTGAAGGGCCAGAAAATAATGCGAATTTTTAAAATTGTAGCGACATAATTTGAAGTGATCTTTGAAAGAACTGTGTAATGGGAGTGCATGACTGGATTCAGTTTCTTGGACGTACTCCATCGCAAATTGAATGACTGTCAAAGAAAACTAAACAAATAAAAGAAAACCATAATATAAGCAGAGTATGCTTTAGTCAGCAAGATACATACACAATATTAAATTCCAAAATGGAATCGGGCCAAATAAAACTGTCTGGAAAACTACTGTGTTTTGTTTCATCTCTTCATTGTGTCGTTTGTCTTTTCTCTATCTGTCTGATATCTGTTGCGTTTTGTCTCGTCTATTTGTTGTGTCTTTTTGTTATTTTTCTGTTCGTGTCTGATATCTATTGTGTTTTTTATTTCGTCGCATCGTTGTGTCGCATGTTACTTGGTTTTTTATTTTATTTGTTATTACTATTTTCATTTATTATCTGTTTGTTCCTTTTTTTTTTTTTTTTTTTTTTTTTTTTTTTTTTTTTTTTTTTTTTTTTTTTTTTTTTTTTTTTTTTTTTTTTTTTTTTTTTTTTTTTTTTTTTTTTTTTTTTTTTTTTTTTTTTTTTTTTTTTTTTTTTTTTTTTTTTTTTTTTTTTTTTTTTTTTTTTTTTTTTTTTTTTTTTTTTTTTTTTTTTTTT
>PNEQ01047185.1:0-36654 GCA_003012365.1 Medauroidea extradentata
AAGTGTCATAATTAATTACTGAATTTATCGGTTAAATCGATCGGTATAGATTCGAGAATGTAGGATAATTGATCGGTTGAATCGAAAATTATTAATTGATTGAATTGATCGGTTAAATCGATCGGGTATTGTTAAATAATAAATAATAACGATTGATTTTACATTTTTAGTTATTAAAAGTATTAGGGGTTATGTTGATTGGGTATGGGTCGCAAGAAATTAAATAATATATAATATAGATAGATTTTACATTATTAGTTATTAAAAATTTAGGGGTTATGTATACATGTATACTGCATAGCATGTGAACCTTACGAATGTCGAGCCGAAGGTTGCCGAGCATGGCCGAAGATTGCCGAAGGTTAACGAGCTTGGCCGAGCATACCCGATGAGTTTTTAACTAAATAATTGTTATATAAAATTATTTTATATAAAATGTTTTTATTAAATAGTTTTTTTTATTAAAAAGATTTTATTTTAATTAAATTAATTTTTTTAATGCATGTGGGGTTAGGATGGAATGCAAATTCAAAATAATTTTGGAAGACTCGGAAGAAACCTCCAAGATGGCGGTCGGAACAAGATGGCAGAATTTTTAAACTTTTTTTAAATTTTTAAATATTTTTTTTAAATTTTTTAATTTTTTTTAAATTTTTTCGAAATTGACGTCATTAAAGATGTCGGTCGGAAACAAGATGGCGGGCGGCAACAAGATGGCGGTCGGAAACAAGATGGCGTCGGGGTGTCGGGTTACAGGGGTCAAAGGTCAAGGTCACCCACACACCCACAGCCGCCAGCCGCTGTGCCCGGACCGCCATTTTCCTTCTACTTAAGTTTTTTCTTAATATTTAAGTTTTCTTTTTCGGACGTATTTATTTAACATGTTGTGGTTACCGTTATCAAGTTTTGACAAAATATCAAATACTTCCAGTCTTTATACTATATTTTACTTCTTCCACTAGTAGACAAATTTATTTTATAACGCAGCGACTGCACTTTGAAGACTACTCTTAAAACTGTTTACGACGCTCTAAGGTTTGTTCTAAGTTAACAAGAACTTTTAAGTGAGCTCCAGCAATAACAAGGACTTGCAAAAAAGACGTTTATGTTCACACTAAATATACATAGAGCGTAAAAAAGTCCAACTAGCCGTGAACGATATTGTAGCGCGTCACGCGTATTTTTACGCGAAATTGCTAAACGTGTTTCAGATAAATTAAACCAATAAAAAACATAAAATTATCTTTTTATATTTTAAAAATATGAATATTCTATAAAATACGTGTTTTAATGCTCCACAAACTATATAAAACGGCTTCAGACTGCTATATCTCGAAAATACTATTTTGTATCGTTAAACAAAAAGACGTAAGCTTTCGATTTACCTAGCGCAGTACCTCCTAAAAAAATAAGGGTCTCCGCTTAACGTCCCATTGGAAAAGAATACTATGAAAACACCGCGCCGATTAGTTCTCGCATTAAGGAGGTGTAACGCTTGACCACTGTACTATTGTCACCCTTATCGCTCTATTTTTGTGTCTCCATTGGATAAAGACATTTTATACAAGGACTTCCGTCAACCACCAACTGAAAAATTTCCAGTAAGTTGTAAAATCGGCCCTAAACATTTTTGAATATAGTTAACTCGCTGTAATACAGCTAGCCTGATGAAGATGTGGTAGGTCGGGCCGGACATACAAAACCGGAATACACGTATTGTATTTCAATTCATTAAGTGACGAAATATATTTTAGTGCTAAATTGAATTAAATCGGATACCCATTGTTGGCTGTAACACAAAATTACAGCATTTAAACAAATTGTAAGGCGGGTACTGTATTTTAAAATAAAATAAAATGTTGGAAATACTTTAATTTTATTGCCTGTAATAAAAGGAGAAGGTCCCAAATTTGTCTCTAAAAAGTAATAATAAATCATTATCGTTGAAAAAAATTATAGTACCAGACTAGAAAAAGTGGTTTATACAAGGTTTGGATATATACAGTAAACTTTGGCCTTGCATATCAGCTTAGGTGTACTTGGGGTTGTACCTTCTGCATAACTTCGTCAAATTTTATTTTTCGTATTGCGCACGCGCGTCTGAATTAACTCTAGATGTAAAATATGAAATGATATCGGTTACGATATTAGAATTCTGGGTAGAGTAAATGTATTTTCAATGTGCCTCGTGATGAGAAGTACTGCTTCTTCCGGGAACAATCATGGCCGGAGCGTGTGGGAGAGTTCGACCGAGCATGGCAACGTATCCCGAGAATCCACGCGGCCAGCGGATGCTGGGGTAAGATCACTTCAGAGAGAGAAAGAGACAACATCCTCTATCATCCCCCATCTTGCCTCTCCCTCGTACACTCGGCGGCCACCCACTTCCCCGGCGCTCCTGGAGGGTTGTGCAGACACTCACACCCTTCCTCTTCAACTTCCTCCCTGCACTCCTCGCCCGGCGAGGATGTTCATTAGGAGCGTCCAGGACACGCCGCCGCCACGGAATAATTAACGAGAGGGATGCACTACGAATACATATTCCCCTGTCTGCCTGGCCACTGGTCTGCTTGTCCCCCTCCCCTCTACTAGGAACACACCCAGCAAGCCACCCTACTGTAGAATCTGTGCCGCGCTCCAGCTCGCCTCACCTGCCCACCTCTTTCACGAGGCCGTCGTAGTTTGACGTCAAACCTAGGCCGATGAATACACAGTCGCGTCAGCCAAGAGTAATCCCATCCAACGATGTAGCCAGGACTTGGGTTCGGCGGAGGCTGTATCCTCACACTCGTGTTGTTTCATTGAACGATCCCTTAAGAGTGTTCCAGTGCGATAAAGTCATAATTTTATATTTATATGAAAAAGTGTTAGCTTTGTAGACGATACTTGTGAATACAGTTTCCCGTAAACTGGTTTTGTATTTAAAAATAATTGCTTAGTTTGCAACTTTTTTACTGTACTTTTGAGATTTTTTTTTTAAATTCAAAATATTACGTTGTGGGTTATATCAATGTTTCATTGCATAGCTCATGGGATTTTAAGTTCATGTTGAATTATTTTGTTTAAGTAGGTCAGCTGGTTTTCACTATTTGCATGGCAGTGTAACAAGCAAATTTTGACTTTGATACCCCGTGATGAGAAATCTATTAGAGCTAAAATTATTTCGTAAGAGTAAAATGTACAAAACTAACAATATTTCATAAAAATATAAAATTATGATTTGATCGCACTTGAACACCCTTAAGGTGGCCGCCGATCGAGTGCTAGGAGTGCGGAAGTGTGGTAAGGTCGACATAGTGCGTGCATCACGCGTCTTTTCTCCGACAACTCGCCTTTATGAGACCTTCAGTGGTGACCTTTACGTAATATTACAGACACAGGTGTATTATACACGTCTATACCAAAAAGTGTCTTTTAATCTACCAGTGTAAATTTACAAGTGCAAGACATAGAGATAGGTTTCCTTACAGTTTCGGTTTTTTTTTTTTTTTTTTTTTTTTTTTTTTTTTTTTTTTTTTTTTTTTTTTTTTTTTTTTTTTTTTTTTTTTTTTTTTTTTTTTTTTTTTTTTTTTTTGTTTAGTGCTGCTTAGTTATTTTTGTTACTGTGATTTCAGAGGCTGGAAAAGAAAAGTTTTCAAGTTTTGCCGGGATTCGAATCTGTGTCCACTGATTTACCAAACATCTTTCTAACCGCAAGACCACAAGCGTAGGCCTAACAAGTGTTGTGACCTACCATCAATGAATTATATTGTACTAGCTTTCACCCGTAGCTTCGCTTGCGTAGTTCTAAAAAACTATGCAATTTGGGTCAATAGAGCACCAGTCCTCCGTGCCCGTAACTGGTGTTCTATTTACAAAACATACAGAGCATTACACTAGGACACTGTCATATGCAATGTTATGTAATGTTGTACGTCAAGTCATAAGTTGACATAAGTAACAGAATCAATGTAACATATTACACAATTCATCAATTTATTGTTTTAATTTATCAGTAAGTAAGTTTAACGTTATAAATACAACAGTTGTTGCCTGCGGCTTTGCCCGCGTATATTATAAAATGAAAATTGAGACGTTAAGAATATAAATTAAATTTGCTTTAATTAATTCCGCATGAAAAAAAAAATGGACACAAACTTACATAAAGTGCATAAGTTATAAGTAAAACATAGAATATCTCAGGTCTTTGTATTTATTAAGTGTAATTAGTGAGAATAATAAACGCTGAATAGTATACAGGAAACGCGTCCAAATCCGACAACCATTACGGAGCTTTGTATTAACGATTAGCATATTTAATGTAATTATTTTATACATAGTTACACTTATATATTATATATATACACATGCATACACACACTATATATATATATATATATATATATATATATATATATATATATATTACACGTGCACACACGTACTACGGAATTTGATTAAAACTCGGCTAAATTTAAATACCACAGAACTAGGAACTGTGCATTTTTCCAGAATGGATAAAAAGTATTTTATATAATGTTTCAAAACCTATGAAATCTCTATACCAAATTACATCAAAATCCGTTCAGCCGTTTTAGAATGAAGAGGGAATTTTAAAATAATGCTAAACGCTACGTAACTATCCCACAGGTATCGTGCCTTTTTTTTCGGGATTAAAAAATATCGTGTGTTTTTCAAAGACCTAAGACACCTTTATACTAAATGTCATCAAAATCTGTCCAGTTATTTTAGCATGAAGAGGTAATTGTAGAATTCCACTTCAGATCTATTCCACAACTACCATGCATTTTTCTAGGATAAAAAGTAGCCTATGTTACACTCCGGTCCATGAACTATATCTATGAAAAAATCATTTCAACCCGTTACTGCGTGAAAGAAGGACATATCTACAAACACACTTTCACATTTATAATATTAGTTTGAATAAACTATGTTGTTAACAAATAGTAACGATTCAGAAGTTTATTCCATCGTTTTGAAAATAAATTATTATCGTTTAAATTAGATATTGTCTGGTATATAAATTAATGGACTCTATCCTACTCCAATGACGTATTTTGGATACTGTAGTTACCTCCATTATATTGCTACTTGCTGCGTGTGCTTTCTGCATCAGCGTTCTCCCGCATCTTAAATCCAACTTAGACATTAACACTATTTTGGTCTTCTTTTTCTATTTTGATTTTAAACTTTCGTTCTGTTCCGTATTGGTAATGGTACTTGTATTTACTAACTGAAAAAGAAAACGTTACAAAACAGTAATTTAAAATACACTTAACGATGAGAATAGTACATCAAACTAATGATTATAAGAAAATATTTTAACTGCACAGAAATATTCTCAGCATCTAGTCGCCCCGCAATTTTAATAGTTGTCATCTTTAGCAGATTTAATTTTGAACTTTTGAAATAGAAACTTGTACATTCATATTTATGTGCCTACTCAAATATTATTTACCACAAAAATCCGGAAATAATGCACATATACGTGATTACACGAACTTAAATTTTTGAGCCAATTATAATAAAGGTAAGGTACGTATCAAACACAAGCTTGTATAGTTAGGGGTAGTATTAGAGCATTTTTAATATAACCACTGTAACTTCATTTACACATTAGGCAGAAAATTTGAAACTTTCAAATACATCAGCTGGCAAGGTTCATCTTAACCATAGTTTTCCTCCTAAAGATGTAAGTGCAATTTATGCGAAATGACTGTACATAACAATTAAGACCTAACGTATTTGATTAAAGTAAAAAAAACTGCACCATTGGGAAAAATTAATTTATAACTTAAGACATAAACGCGAATTTAGATAATTCTTGTAGCTGTAAAATTACTCCACATAACTATTTACATTTAACAGACAAAATAGCGTTTTTACAATCACAGTATCGTAAAAATCTAAGACAATTGAAGAAATGTTATTATGTTGATGTGTTTTTTACGTACAATCGAAAATTTGTAATATAACGTGTACATCTTTTTTTATTAAGTTGCAGATTTTTTTTTTTTTTCACTTGGACCGTGTAGCCCTAATTCCACTCCTGGGAATATTTGTGTAGGTACAACTTCACACAGTGTAGTTATTTTTGAAAACTGCAAATATAAAAATGTAAAATAACTCATGCAATGTATGTATAATTTCACACTAGTGTTTTACGGTGTAATCAGTTGTTTGAAATGTACATTTTCGTTTAATTCACGCACAAAACTAATTGTAAGCAATCAGTAGACGTTTAAATAAATATACAATTTATAGAGTTTAAGATACTAACTTAACATGTAACAAAATATTAGTTAAGTTTTAAATATCTTAATACAGTACTTAACACAAATAAGAAACGTACGGTATTGCTTTTATTGTCTAGCAATTTCGTAACAATGGAATTTAAAGTACGTGTTACCAAAATCACCTTACAGTTACCACTAACATGAGTATATTTAAATGAAAATCAATTGAAAACCTAAATTTTCTCAAAAATACATTCTGAGCTGTTAGCAATTGGCATCGAGGAAATGAGCCAAATTGAAACATTTTCCGAAAATTGCAATCAAATTTCATTGCTTGCTAGAAAGCTCTTAATTTCATGGATTTTTTATTTTTAAACTAATGCCACTGGTTGAATTCGTAAGTAAACGTATGCGAAATTTTAAGCGATATTCGAGTTTTTAAATTGAATTCTATGAGTTTTTGGTATTTTTATGCAAATTCTTGAAATTTGGTTAATGCGTTGAATTATGTTTATATACCATACTCGTAACAATGCTCAAAACGTTAAAACTGTGCAATGAAAACCATGCCGCTAGTCCGAAGATTTTTGTGCGTTTGTGATTTTTCCTTCAGTTGTAAAAGAACAGCGAATTACATGTGTATATTGGTGAACAGTTTCATCGATTCAGCGACTCAGCAGTTCCACAGTTATTTCTGCTATCTGTGTGTTTTTTATACGCATGCAAACGTCGTATTTGCTTCTCTCTCGTACCGCGTATTTCCGACCTGATTTCCTCGTTCCCAACATTCGCCAATTCGATGTTCATTTTTATCTGCGGTTTACGCTACGCTGACAGCGCCTGCCCAAACTCCAATATACTGCCAGCGCTGCGCTACTGAGTAGGTAGACATATATATCGCAGGCGCTCCGCCAGAAAATAAACGTCGGCGGACGATAAGAAATGAGGCAAACTTGCCTTATTTTCCTTGTTAACGTTTGAAATCATACAATGGAGATTTGAGTGTATAAACATACATATAACGTTTATCTTTATATGGCATGTCTGTGAAGAAAACAATTAAAAAACTTAAAAATGTACTCATATTTTAGTACGTTTTCATGTAAAAGGTTTCAACATCCTGAAGGTGGCTGTTACAACTATGACGACTTTTTTTATTAAAATGTTTTTATTTATAACGGGCCAAAGTTTTGTTAACATTAACACAGCGGTACAGAGTGTAGACACTGCTAAGTACAGCATAAGAAACTTGACTAATGCGGATATATAAAATGAAAGCATTTTAAAATTATGACATATAGCTAGTAAATACTCATATACTATACTGCAGTTGTCCACAGTTAGGTATTGAGTTTATACACTCATCTGATAAAATGTGTTCACTGCCGCAACAATCCATTGTAGAAGATGCGAGATACGAATCAGTCGTTCATTTGATATGAATATGTTTCCTTGACGAAAAAATAAAAAAAAATCACTGTAGTAAATTTACACAAATACTCGTTAGTAGAGCCACGGTTTTGTCGCGAGAAGAAGTTTTCACTACTTATTTGTATTTCAATGCCTTGTGTACACATCGGCAGTTCTGCTTCGTGGCTATTGGCCTCGTGTGTTTGTCCAGACAAGACTCTCATTTAACTGCACCAATCAGATTAAGGTTACTTCTTCACCATACGACTGGGATTTGCCAGCAGCAAGACAAGTGACAGTTTAAACATCCAATCACTGAGATGTACACATAGCCCAAACCGCTGGACCTAGAACCATGACATTTTGAGGGAAGCTTCCCCTTGCCCTGTGGGCACCCACTATCAATGTATTTTTCGAAATTCGATAGTTAAGGGGGTGAAAAGGGATTAAATATGTTTTCAGAAAATCCCTCATATCCCATTAACCGGGAGAGCTATCTTAAATTTTTAACTTCAAAATATTGCCCAAACAAATGCATATGTGTGAATTTTTGATTTTGCGAAATTCGAAAATTAAGGGGGTGAAAAGCAGTACAATGTGTTTTTCATAAATCCGTAATTTCTAATAAAACATTTCAGATAGTGAGGTGATTTTTTCTTTAAAATTATGCTTAAGAAAATAGCTAAAAATATTTTTAGAATTCTTCGAAATTCGTCTTTAAAAGCTATTAATAAAATGAAACGTGTTTTTAGTTAATCGTGCTTATCTCCTAAGCCAGTGGAAATATTGAAATCTTTTTTGCTTTAAAATAAATCTTACGTAAATATCAAAAAAGTAATTTCAGGATTTTTCGAAATTCATCCTTGAAAACTGTTAAAGAGTAAAATGTGTTTTCAAATAATCATCTATAACTAGGGCTCGGTAGTTTTCGCGAAAAGATTTTTGCCCCACTTTGTTTCAGTGTCTTACGTGTACACCTGCACCTCTACTTCATGATTATTTGCAGAGTGATTTTGTGCAGAGTTGTTATTCATTTGATTGTGCCAATCAGTATACGGATAATTGTGACACACACGTCTGTGATTTGCGGGTTTAACCTCCACACGCTGGGTGTTGCGGCATCCAATCACTGACCACAAAGCAGAGACGCAGGTGCGCACGTAAGGCACTGAAACAAAGTGATACACAAATGATTTTGCGAAAACTACCGGGCTCTATCTATACCGCTTATACCCGTTGAGATATCGAGGTGATTTTTTGATTAAGAATGAAGCTTATGTAAATATCTCGAAATCAAATTCAGGATTTTATGAAATTCTAAAACTAAGGACGTGAAAAGCAGTAAAATGTTATAGTATCTCGAAAAAAAGAGAATGATGAAGAAATAATCCAACAGTTGTTTCTTTCTACCAACCTACTCATAAATAAAACCTCTTTGGACTGTAGCCTGTACATACGAAAAAAAAAAATATCACTCAGGTAGGGCCTATTGTATAAAGTTTATGGTGTGGGAGGGGTGGAGTTACGGGTTTGTATCCCGTGCAAGACTTTGTGATATGAATTACTATGACATCATACGAGCATGTTGCGCGCGCTCTTTACACTGAGGTAAGACAATTTATGGTTCACTATTATTGAGTACGCTGTTAAACGACTTCATCACATATTTTATCCAGAGTTACTGTTTACATTACATAATTTCATGCGGGCAAAGCCGCAGCCAGGCAGCTATTTTATAGAGAACTAAAGATGAATTAAAAACGAAGATGTTCTGCAATTAAAGTACGCTCAGCGAAGTGGTCTGGATAAAGCTGTTTGCATTTGTTGTTCTAAAGATATACAAAGAATATAGTAACACCATCAATTAATACGTAATTAAAAGTTAGTTACTCTTGTCTATAGTACACGCAAATGGACAGCTAGTTAATGCATACTTTGTAACGGTCGAAAATGGCGAAAATAGGTGTATTTGCATTCTTTTTTAGGTACGTAAATCTTGGCGCATAATATTTTAATAGGTATAAGTGAGAAAAATGTATCATTATTAGAGACACTGGAAAATCGCGAAAATATTTATCGTTGTCTCCAATAAATTACAGTATCTCAATTGTGACACGAGGGAACAGTTTTCTGGCAAATCACACATGTTCTGTGATAAAACTGTACAGTTCTAATTGGGTCTGTAGAAGAGGGACACAGTGCTTCATATAAACTGTAGCTAATATAGGTGCAACATCTTCAGTGTTATACGTAGCATGTTGGAGCCTAGCATGCAATAAATTTTTCCCACGATTTACCAGTGTCTCTAATCATTATCTTTAATACTACGACATAAAATGGTACGGTTGCCACTGAATGTGTCATAGAAGCTAGTTGTCGGCGAGAAGACTGTGCGCCAGTTCAGTGACATGCGCCTAGAGGCTAGGGGAAGGCGAGATGCCCATACTTTCTCGTCCTTATCGCTTACACACTTCTAGACCTCGGACGTGCAAAATATGTTCACCCAGACGGCCACCTTAACTGTGTAGGCCCTACTATAGGCCGTTCACAATAAAGTGAGCACTGCATAAAATTTTCTTACAGTAGTTTTGCAGCCATCTTTACTATTTTTAATATGAAAACTTACATGTAACTTAAAACCAGAGTAAATGTTTCAACACTCTCAAAAGTGAACATGTATTGGCCGGCCCAATAAAACATATTTTTAAATAATTACAAGTTCTGCTGAGTGTTCAGTTTATAGTGAACAGCCTATACAATCCTGCTTTTCGCAATCCAACCGGCACTTGCCGCATGGAAACACATCCCGCTGTCATTTCCGACAAAACTGTACGGCGAGTACATCACATTCCATTATAACCCCCGCTCTTACCGAAAACATGGAAACACGATATGTACCGAGTACAAATACATGCCTTACGCGACAACGACAAATTAAACAACGCATGCAGTTCGTTAATTGCACAGTGATATCGTTTCCGAATTCGTGAATGAAGTTGCAGTAAACTCCCTCCACAAAACATGAAATTCAATTCATTAGTTACGTGTTCAGTTGGCGTTGCAATACATTGTCCGACAAACATTTTGCCTGTTCACTTTTGCATAACATCATAACATCGACTGACTTGCTAAACATGCCAATAAGCTGTGATAGTAAAGTCCGGTAGTATTAGTCTAAATTCTGCTTTGTAAACTGACGGTTCACAATTCGCTTAGCCGCTATTGTTAACAATTTAACAGCGTTATTACAGACACTTTTGCACCTCCTTCCTAGACACTATTGCTTGCACCAACAGTTTAGCTTGATTTTCAAATAATGTTACATTATTTCAATGTGCTCTTGAAAGAAAACCAAAATGTAAAGTATTTTTCGCTATAAAAAATTAAATTTCCCAAACTATCCCGTAGATTCCCCTCCCCCCTCTAGATATGTAGTTCTTAGTAAATTCTTTAGGGCGCCGCATACCCGCGCGTGAGAGGCTCAAAAGCGACGGAGCTGTAAAGTCCACCTTGAAGCGCGCATCAAATACCGCGTCGCCTCAACGAACCAAGCGCTGAACTAGCGTGCAAGGTCCCCGCCGATCAGTTTTTACTATGGGACACTAAGCGGTGACCATATAATTTTATTGGTGGAAAGTCTGCAACTAAGTTCAGTTCAGGTCGCAATCTGAGTTTCACATACATTCGGTTAGTACATTTTGAAGTACGGCAGTCTGATAAGGCAGTTTTTACCCATGTTGGAGGGCTTGGAAACAGTGTTTTAATGAGCGTGGCGTCTTAACAATGAGGTTCCGACCTTGTCTGAAGTTTGTTTCCTTTTCGTACGTTAACACAATGGGCACACGTGGAATAGTTTCGTAGGAAAACCCTGTTTACGAACACACTGCAACGCATTTGAAGCGTGAGGTGGGCGGCCGCCTTAATGCGTGGTTAATTTCCAATAATTGTTATCGAATGCAAAAGTTGTGTCCGTGTTATCTGAGATTTGTAATGTGGAAAAAAATTAAACGTGGAAATTTCTCACATCACCTCACATTTCGTGAAGCATTCCACTTTACAACTCAGCGGACACGTACAGTAGTAATACGATAATCTCAAGCATTATCTTCAGTATACACTTTCGGTAATACAGTAATTGCTTCTTTTTTTACCGGTTCGTGAATTGCTGGGTCTTAATGTGATTCGAGCCTGTCGTCAATTATTAAACTATATTAGCGTTATTTTATTTATTCGCACATTTGGAAGCACCAGGCTTCTAATCCCGTCTCCGGTCTTCCTGATTTAGGTTTTCCATATACATACACTTTTTTGTTTTCAAAATTGATCCAGGAAAATGCTGGGATGGTTCAGTAACGAAGATCATGCCCGATTCCTTTTCCAGATTATTTCATTATATCGAGATGTGTGTCCCTTACTTGTTTAACTTGTGAACATTTTGCGTGCCGTTTTAAATTTTGAAGTGACGTTATTTCCCATGGGCGCTGTTACTGTTTACCATCCATTAGTTAGGTTATAAAAATATGACCTACAACTTACACATGCACAAACCAAGTACAAAGAAAAAACACCGTCAGCAGTCGCTTGCAAGATTTAACTTTAGAGCTTCTTCTTGCAGATAGAGAGAGAGAGGAAGGGAGTATGTGTGTGTCTTGTATGAGGGCAGGAGGTACGGTTTAGTGCTTCAATGTCTGGCAATATAGATGCCAATGACATTAGGCGTATGTTCGCCGTTGAATCGGTAATAGGCTGTTTACAAGTGCTTGCATCGAAACATATCTGTTTACAAGCAAGCACGGAAATGAAAACTTCTTACCGAACTCCCCCATAGTATGACGGGAATTTTAAAATAGTTTTTTACTTCGCTCAAGACCTATTGTAAGCTCTTATTCCTTTGTATAGTGCTTATGTCTATGCTGCTATTTGTCCTCACCTATGTATTTGTGCTTATGCTTGTGCTGCTATTTACCCTAACCTATGTTACCTAGTGTGACCATGTTTATTCTCTTTCCCATGTTGTCATTGCAACCTCACCTCACTTCTGCTTATCACCTAGGTACCAACAATTAAAACTATTCCCATTGCTCCCAACTCCCACTCGAATGTGTTCGTTTACTACACCTATTTGACAGTGTGACTACTCACCAAATTGATATTGTTTAACATGGAGAACTAATCAACCACCATTGATTGTAACTAATATTTGTGAATGTGTACGTGTATTGTGCGTTTGTCTCTTTTTGCCTTTGCTGTAATTTTGTTTGTTACATATGTATTCTTCTTTGTCCCTCGTCTTGCTTCTTGCCAAGTATACTCCTATATATCATTTCTCCACCTAGAGAAATTCTGCTCAAGGAGATTCACTTTCCTAGTGTACCTACTTGTAATTTTGTGAGATTGAAATAAATAAAAAATTAGTTAACGAAGAATTTCACACTACTGTGTAGGCATTAGAATTTGCACGGCACGCGTGTCGCTGGTGTCTTGACGGACAAGTTGACATGTCACAGATGCTGTGCCGCACGCCTGCGCGACAAAACATGACCGGCACTGTGTTCTGAGGTTTATGGTACTACACACCATAAACTTCAAAATAAACCGTTTATTTGCGTGCTCAAGTTGGAATATAATGTACGAATAATAATACTAAACGCTGTACTCCATGTGTTTTAAAAATTACATTGTTACGAAATGCGATATCTCCTAGATCTACCTAGTGGTCGTACTTCAAGTCTGATTTTACATAATTCAATTTCCGGGACGATTTTGTAAACCCTTCCGTTTTATTTTACACCCTTAACCGTTTTAGATAACTTGCAACTAAACAAAAGTACACTTAATACAAAAAAAAAGTCTAAATTGCACTAGGATTGCAGTACATTGCCATGAAAAGTCTCGTGTGTGACAGTATCGTAGAGATTTACAATAACTGATTTTAATAACGATAATTTATTCAAAGTTAACAGTGTTCTTGTCACCATTAATTTCAAGGCTTTGGCCTATTTACCGACATTTTTTACTGCTTGCACACAACTTACGTGAAGGATCATAAAGTACTTCAATTATACACTTCTTACGTAAACGTGAAGTCATAGTAATTCCGGCCTTAAGACTGTCCCACATTAGTTGTTGTGCCCCTTTTTGCACCAATATAAACCACGAAATCAGAAGTTTTTACTTAAGGAGGACGTTGTTTATCAAACTAATTACAACACGTCTAATAATTATAATATTAACATTAATTTTTGCAAATTTATGATAAAAATGACAGGGCTACTATTTTAAAATATTTTTTTACTAAAGGACAATATTAATCGCTAAACTAACTACGTTACAACCAATGCAGAACTCTGGGTAAGCCTGAACGAGGGAGGAAGTTCGTGCGCGATCGCCGAAACCTCTGTACCGTTCGTAGCAAAAACATTATCTCTGCTGCCACCTTGTAATGATAGAGAACAGGGCGACGGCGACGGTGTTAGTCGAACTGGGTCAAACTGCTCCGTGTTGTTCATCCTGCAGTGAGGAGGCATCACGGCGTCCCAGGGTGGTTCCTTGTAACGATCCAGCCTCTGCAGGATAAGTTCGAGTGACGTGCTCTCACACGCAATTTTCATCGCCATGTTTTATTTGTATATTTGTGCCAGATATTTTCCCCCTTGTTTTAGACACAAAATGTGACTAAATTTTGCTGTTATAATAATGTTTTATCTGTCAAAGTTTTGCGTAACGACTCGTTAAAGCCTAAATTTACATGTTTCCGTTTTAAGGACAACACTAAAACCAACTTACTTACCAAACTTAAAATATACGCAGTGAATAACGATGTTGTAGGCTACAAGTTCAGCTATGTTATACCACAAAATAAAATATTTTTGTATTTAACATATTTTTTATTTTTATTTTTAATTTAAGCATTTTTATTTAAATACAAAAGGTTTTTATTCTTTGTTTTATTACGTGACATTATAGCCTGTGACGTCTTTATCCACTGTGAATTTTTTTCAGTTTGGTAAGTGAGTTGGTTTTAGTGTAGTCCTTAAAACGGAAACATGGACATTTTGACTTTAAGGTCGCGGCCTACCGCAATTTTCATCACCATGTTTTTCATTTTTTATTTATACCAAATATTTTTTTCTTATTTTAGACAGAACAGGTGAATAAATTTGGCTCTTATGACATTTTTTTTATCGTTCATAACTTTCGCGTAATGGCTTGTTAAAGTCAAAATTTGCATGTTTCAGTTTTAAGGACTGTACTAAAACCAACTGACTTACCAAACTGAAAAAAATTCACAGTGGATGAAGACGTCGCAGGCTACAATGTCACACACATAAAAACAAAGAATAAAATTTTTTTTGTATTTAAATAAAAATGCCAACATTTTAAAAATTCAATAATTTCTTTAAAAATATTTTTTTTTTTTATTTTGTGGTTAAACATAGCTGAATTCGTAGCCTACAACAACGTTATTCACTGTGAATTTTGTCAGTTTGGTAAGTGAGTTGGTTTTAGTGTCGCCCTTAAAACGGTAACATGCAAATTTTGGATTTAATGAGCAATTACGCAACAATTTTGCGAGATAAAAAATTTTACAAGAGGAAAGTTGGTCACATTTTGTGTCTAAAACAAGAAGAAAAATAACTGGTACGAATATAAAAATAAAAACATGGTGATGAAAATTGCGGTAGACAGATTTAGTGGACCGTAGTTTTTTTTTTTTTTTTTTTTTTTTTTTTACGTTTGAGGCACGGAAACGGGGAAAAGTCGAATATAACCCGTGCGTCAAACACCTCATCGCCTCTAGGCGCAGAGTACCAAACTAGCATGCAGTGTTTACGTAGTAACTGTTTTTCAACGGGACTTCAAGCGATGACCCTGTAATTTTATTTATGAAGTCGAATGCAGGTTTCTATTATTTTGTTTTACGACTACGGTTGATATTTTCTCGGCTACAGCAATGCGAAAAAGTAATTTTTAGCAGTTTTGAGGAGCTTGATAATCAGGTTTTTAATTATTGGACTGTATTTTTAAAATCATAGGGACTTAATTTGAAGAGTGTTTCCTTTTCGTAGATAAGCGCATTAGAAACATTTTTAGTATCTATACTTGAAACACGACTGTACGTACCACGCTACAGCACGTCTCACACGCCAGGTCCACTAACTCTTGTCTTAACAAGTCATTACTAGAGACGGGATAAATGCGCGGGTTGACTGACCTGTCGGCTAGCCTCCAGGAACATATGTGCACTCACGCAAGAAGCAGCTGTTCATTAGCTGCTTGCTGATACAGTCATATAGGCCTGCATTGAATTTAATTTTTATTATTGGCTCAGCGATTTACACGAAGTGTCCAAGAAGTCAAAGACCAACTGTGAAAGTGATACGAATTTACAGTTGCTAGAATTCTAGCTTGTGCGTAAAGAAAAACGTGAATTTTTCAGGTCCCTAGCCACTACGCGAAAACTATGAGAGTTAAAAAAATTTCATTAGATCAAAATTTATTCACATTTTGAGTACAAAATAAGAAAAAAATATCTGGTATGAATAAAAAAATAAAAACATGGTTATTAAAATTGCAGTAGAACGTGTCACTCGTTTTGTTGAAGTTATCCATTTTCTTTTACCAAATTAAGGATACAATTAATTATCGGCAATGTATTTTAATAAAAACGTTACATTTTACGATTAGGTGCGTATTAGTGGATTAAATTGGTACTAAGAGTGATTTAGTATAAATTACATTGTGAGAGGTAATTTATTACCGGTACCTTAAGTTTTGAATTAGCTTAAGTATTGCATAACTAAACTTCAATACTTCGAAAAGAATGCAATATGCTACATAATGAAAGGTAATATGACTAGCTAAGTCTCTATTAAAATATTATCAAATAAATGTTGTCGAACTCGGAGTCTGGAAGACGGGCTACTAACAGAATCCCTGAGTTTCTGCGCTTCGTATGTCCTTTCTTCAGGACTAAGGACGTCATCGAATTAGGGTTGACTTTGTTTTGTTCGTCTTTCTTCTTCTTCTTTTTTAAACATTATCTGAGATCCGCATTTGGTTATGTTAAGTGGGCTTCTCATCTCATCGACAGCGAGGTCATTATGGATGGTTGCACACAACTTTACACAAGGCCAGGATCTGGGAGAGGAATGGGCCATTGTCTTTGATGAGGAAACAGTGGAAAACGGAGTCGGGAATCGAACTTGTGCCCTCCTGAATGCTATTCCAACATTTTCCGTAGCGCTACCTCGCTCGGTTTGTATTTTGTAATGTTGTAGGTGGAACACGTTAATGTTAAGTTGCAATACACGTGTGCTGCCTTACTTATATATAGGGCCAGAAACTTTATCGGATTCAATTACCTGCATGCTAGAATCCATTGTCCTATGAATGCTAAAACCCCGTCTGTTCGTCCAATGTCTGATATTCCAATGAGTAGCTACTGGTAGATAAATGGTCTGGGATTACAGTATGCACAGGACAGTGCATTCTAACATGCAGGTCATTGAATTCGCAACATTTTCCCGCCCCTACTTATATGTGAACTCCCCAATTTATTGCCAAATAAAAGAGTTGCATATTTAAGAGGACGTGGTACATAATTCAACGCTAAAAGCGTCACTCTATTACTGTGTGTTTCTTGGAGCCAATTCGCAAAAGTAAAAAAAAAACAGCAATCCTGGACAATAGTTTTAGCCAACATTCTGAACAAAATTGTTTCCAGTATTACGAACTTCTGAGGCACAATCTCTGACGCCGGAACCTCGTGCATTTAACTGCGGCGCAAGAGATCACGCGTAACTAATGAGTAATTCTGGATAAATATTTACTCATAAAGTTGGCAAATACCAATATCTAGGATTGTCGTTTTGTATTTTATCCATTTTGGCTTCGAAAAAATTGTAGAATTCAATTGATGTTATCTACCAAGCACTCTTAAACACAACATTTTTCGTTTAATAGATCTTGATCCTATCAGTTAAAATTAACACGTAGAATTTTTGTGATGTAAGGTTTAAAAATAAAAATAAAGTTTTCATTTAATATTGTAGCTACATACATGGCAAAAAATAAGAAAAAAATTACGTTCAATTAATGTTGTAGCTACTTACGTTGCAATGTTTATTACAACGGAGATGTGTGTTAGTTTACTATAGCGAAATTAGTTATTGTATACGTATATTTAATACAGGACAACATTAACATTACGGTGATTTGGTAATCTCTACATGATAAACTGTTATCTTCGAGATTGACAAAACACAAATCGCAAACAAAAAAAAAATTCTTAATATTACACGGACGAAACCAGGGGATAGATTATCTTTCACATCATAACTGTAACATGGGTATTCTTTAGTCAAATTACTAGCATTATGTTAACTGCATGTAGCCGAATTACCATTAACATTGGTGATTAGAAGCTGTCTTGCAACAATTTCATAAAATTTATCCTCCCTCCCGTGCCCATCTTTTTTTTTTTAGTTAGGTACCGATACTTTTGAGTTTAGTACGGTTAGTATAGTTTGGTGAGATTAGTCTTGAACATTAGAAGCTAATATCATAATGCTAATTCAGCCCTCGACGACTAACATTGTGATCTGGTTGGTTAACTTAACACAGCCCACACTAACGTTAAAGTGAGAAAGAGAACTGAGCCCCACGTGACGTGACAATTATATTAACAAGAAATAGTCGGTTGAAACTCGGCCAGAATCCATAGTGACAGCGATTGAATTAATCCAACGCCAGGGACTATTAGGAGCGAGTATCAGATCCAAAAATCAAGGCGATAATGTTATCGACTCCTGAAAGGGTTAACCAGGATTTTTGCATGTGGGAATTCTGTCGGACGATACCGTTGGTCGGCGTGTTTTCGCGAGGAGTTCCCGTTTTCCTCGCCCCTTCATTCCGGCACTGTTCCATACCCACCACATATCATCCCTCACCCGCGCAGAAAAGCTCACGTGTTTCATTATATCACGTGGGGCATTGTCACCTAACCTACAGATATACCACTACTGACATTGTTTCACCTCGGCGTGGCCCACGTTGACACAGGATAATAAATAAATAAATAAATAAATAATATATATACACTAGCAGCCCCCCTTGGCTTTGCTCGCGAGCATTATTCATAACTAGGGCCACGATTTTGTCGCGAAAAGATTTTTGCCCCACTTTGTTTCAGTGACTCACGTGCACATCGGCAGTTCTGTTTCAAGGTTATTGGCAGCGTGTCTTTGTTCAGACACGTTTCTCATTTTACTGCACCAATTAGAATAAGATTATTGTGAGTCTGTACGTCTATAATTTGCCAAGGCAAGTGAGAGTAAAATCATCCAACCACAGACGATGTAGCAGAGCTGCAGGTGTGCACATGACGCATAGAAACCAAATGTTGCAAAAATCTTTTCGCCATAAAATCGCGGCTCTATTCATAACTGATAATATTTACTTTAATTGAAAAACCTCTTTTTACACCAGATTGGTACTTCAGTCATCAAGTGTTAGAATGACGAACCTGCAAGTTGAGCTAACTCTGCAGCAGAATAAGTAGCTATAGCTGTCCACGCGAAAACAGTCTTAAGTTTGTCCCTGTCACTAACAGCGACTTCACCTGGGCCTTATTTATAGCACTGCAAAGTTGACATTGTGGGGTAGTTATAGACTCTTAAATATAAGATGTTAATCGAATGAAAAACGTCTGATTTACCCTGTGCACAACCATTGGTGACGGTGCTCTCCATAACATATTTTCAAAATATTCACTTTAAGTTTAATGCCATTAGAAAGTTTTGGTGGGATAAGGTTTCACGATAATGTATTTGGTTCCCCAACCATGAGATTAGTGAGATAATATATTATGTGAGCTAATGTTGTTGAGGGGCCTAAGTGGGAAGTGAGCTGCATAATCCATTTTACCCCTTTTAATCGACTACATGCAATTTGCAAAAATTCGATCTGTTTTGCAGTTTGTGTTTGTCAGAATTGAACGTACACGCAGCTTTTAACGGAGTTAGAGCCCAGAACCTCCCGGAATGTAGACCTCAGCTAAAAAAAAATTGCGTCACGTAACGTCGAAATAATTCACGAAAATAAATGTAATGAAAAATATAAAGTATTCATGTCCTGGGTTCATAGACGTTGTACGATACCACGTCTCAAAATGTTTCTGTAGGGCGAAACTCCAATGTAATTTATTTCTCGCCTGTCGTACTTGCTTTTCGGATCGTCACCATTGAAAGTTTACAAACCTACGTTTATTCTTAACAATCAAGTTATATTATAAAGTAAAAAACTTACGTATAATTTTTTTTAATACTTACGTAAACATCACTCTGACGCGAACAACACCTCGCTATCTCTACTGGTTAGATAGATATCATGGGTTTATGGAAAACAAATTTTGCGTTTTTTTACCCTTTTGGGTGTAAAATTTCGAACATTTTTATTTCGCATCTTAGACATTTGTATAAGTATCTAATTGAAGTGCAAATCACGACGGTAGCCCGTTCAGTCGAATCAAAATCGATCATATATAAAAATACACATATGACCCCTGCATAGTACTGAGAGTTCAAATTTCGAAAAATGTAAAACCATTTTGCGAGTATTTCTGTAATCATCATAGTGAAGCAAAAATTAACTGTGTATCTCGACGGGTTCGATAGATATCGAGGATTTATCTCAAACATTACAGGTCTTTCCACCTCCTAAGAGAGTGAATTTCGAAAAACCCTTGAATAACGTTTTAGAATACTTTATTGGTGTCTCGTGGACGTGAAAAACACGACAATTGTTGCTGGGCTCTATATATATATATATATATATATATATATATATATATATATATATATATATATATATATATATATATAGACGATTAACTGAAAACACATTTCACCACATTTCACCCCTTTTCACCTCATTAGGTAATGAATTTCGAAAATTTGTGAAATTACTTTTCAGGTATTTGAGTAAGCATGAATCTTAAACAAAAATCACGTCGTTATATAAAAAATCAATGTCTTCGATATATATCGATTGTGAATCGAAAACACATTTTACTCTTTCTTTACCTCTTCGGGGCTGAATTCGGAAAATATGTTTAAATAGTATTTAGATAATTACAAAAGCATCAATATAAAGCAAAGAGCACTTAGATATCTAGAGGAGTAATCGAAAGCACATTTCACGTATTTTCACCACCTTAGTTATCATATTTAAAAACGTCTTTGAGTCATACATTAGTCATTTGTATACGTAACCAATTGAAGTAAAAATCACGACGATAGTCAATTGTGTTTCAGTGATATAAACGATTCATAATAAACACATTTTACCCCTTTTTACTGCTTGGAGTTCGAATTTTAAAAAATTCCTAATACTGCTTCTTGGGTATTTACGTAAGCAACATTTTGAAGTGAATACCAACTCTTTATCCTCAAGGATTCAGTAGATATCGATAGTTAATCGGAAACACATTGAAGGTTTTTTTCACTCCCTTAATTGCTGTATTTCGAAATACCTTTAATTTGCTAATATGCATTTTCATGTGTGTCCTAGTAAAGTAAAAACCACAATGATAGGACGTCGGGTTCGAGCTCTATCGACGTTCCTTCGGAAATATATTTCACAACTTTTAACCCCCTTAAGGGCGTTCAAGTGCTATAAAATCATAATTTTATGTTTACATTAAATAGTGTTTGTTTTGTAGATAATAATTGTGAGCACAGTTTCCTCTTACGAAACAATTTTAACTCGCATAGTTATCTCATAATGGTGCGTCAAAGTCAAAATTGGCATATTCTGTTGCCATCCAAATAGTGAAAACCAATTGACTTACGTAAGTGAAATAATTAACAGTGAAATAACATGCCACCGGCTACGTAATAAACCATTTTTAAACAATCCCGTGCGCAATTTTCGTATTAAAAAAAAAATTGCTGAATTTTCAACTTTTTTCTTGTAGTTTTGCTATTTTTTTTTTAAAATTCCAAAATATTACGTTATGGTATTTTAAATACTTTATTGCATAGTTCATGGGATGTAATATCACTGTGAATTTTTTCATTCAAGTAGGTCAGTTGGTTTTCACTATTTGCATGGCAACAGAACAAGCAAATTTTGTCTTTGGCGCACCGTTATGAGATAGCTATGAAAGCTAAAAATTTTTCGTAAGAGGAAACTGTACTCTTAAGTATTGTCTACAAAACTAACACTATTTCATAAAGATATAAAATTATGAATTTATCGCACTTGAACACCCTAAGGTCGAATTTCGAAAAATCCCTTCTTAGTGCTCGCCTACGACCCACACAAAAATTTTCACGATTCTAGGTTCAGTGGTTTGGGCTGCAGTTTGATATGTCAGTCAGTCATTCAGTCAGTAAGTGTTCAAGTGTGTGTGTGTGTGTGTGTGTATACACACACACACACACCTATACACATATATATACACACACATATATATACACACATATCCGGTTTTTCCAATGCGTTGAAAACTATCAACAAATACGTATTTTCATGCTAAAAAACACTTGGAAATACCTACTAGTATACATAGCATTTTTGTATTCATGTAGTAACATTTTACTCTCTTTAAGCAGTAAATTATTTTCCTCAGAAAGCGATACCTTAAAAGGTGACAGCACTAATTAATACAATTTAAATTTTAAATCAATTTCCTTGCGCTCGCCTTTGCCTCCAGATAAGCAGCGACCTTAATGTGGGTTCTCACCCCGCGTGTTGAACTATTACTTATGATTTCTGTTGTCCAGTTTTTCCAAACTGATTCACAAAATGTTCAGTTAAAACGTAACGTTTTGGTTTGTCAATTGATATTCCCTGTGCAAAAGATTCGGGAATTAATTCGTCTTTAAGGGCTTGTTCCCGAGTTTTTTTTTCAGAGTGGTGCCAATAACTCAAATATTTTTTAACCAAAAGTTTTGAAAAAAATTGAGTCAATGTGCAATCACATGATGCACAATACTGTGGACGCGTTTTTTTAAAAATAATGTACCATTCGCCAGCAAAAAAATTATTTTCTTCATTTTTGCTTATTTTCACGACGAAAAACGTGGTACTTTGGGTAATGAAATCTAAAAAACCATTCAGTATAATTCTACAAAAAAATTCAGCTACAAATTATAACATATAAGTGTCAAAACTGTGCAGCGAAATTTTGATATGAGTATTAGGTAGCAATAAAAAAAATATTTTCGAAATCACTGCAAAACTCCGTAACAAGGCCTTAAACATCGCATTGATTTTCTCATCGAAGTAGTATTCTTTTGCAGTTACGTTGCTTTTGTGTCGACTTCTGTTAATTGTTTGTGCCAAGGTAGTTCTTAGTTGTGATCTTTGAACGATTCTTGCAATGGGTTGGTATTATGTATAGAACCGATATCATGGACATACGCCATTGCTTGCGAATGTTGCCGTCTTGCAGAAAACATCCACAATAAAACTAAAAACAACAACAAAAACCAACAAAGAAAAGTCGAGCGTTAGCTGTTGTCAACAAACAAATAACATACATACAGTCCTAGAGAGGGACATAGTCGTAGCCACAAAGTGGAACAGATAAAAAACAAACAACAAAAAAATTCAAAAAATTAATTCCTAGCTGGAATATAGTCTATAAAAAATGTGTACGGGAAGTTTGGAAATGCCAGATAACTTCATTTTTTAAGTGGTTTTTCTTATACCCTAAACTGAAACTGTTGTGCTGGAATCACATTTGCCACAGAATTACAAAACGTTTATACTTAAGGGGAATTGTTCCCTTCCCCAGTAGATTTATATATTTTTTCTCCATAACATTTGTTTTAGTGAATTGAACAACATTTTTGACATGACAGAGCACAGATAAAACTTATTTAATTTTCTGAAATTGTTGTAACCTCAATACCTTAATTATTTTGTAGCGGCAAAACCGATTTACTAGTGCGACTTCAGTGGCCTCGAATGTAACAGAAACCACTCTGTATGGGTTACAAAACGTGAAATATAATTATGAACTATGCCATGTCAAAGCAAATAACTTACAACTATTTATCTATTCCTTGATTTATGAGAAATGTCATACATCCAAGCTGGAAAGGATCAATTCCTCTTAAGGTTGGATTACTTTGAAATATAATATTTACAATACTTTTGCAAACAACCTAACATAACCTAAACGCGTAAGGAAGGTAAAGCATGCTTCAGTTAAGTAATTGTACTTTATGGTACTTATTAACATTTATTTGACAGTACACAGTCATGTTTGATACAAAAAATTGTTAGCCATTTTCCGCCAAGCATTCCTCTTCCGTATTAATTGTCAAATGTAGGTGAAGACTAATACGGAAACATTTTGAAAGATAACTTAACTTCAGATTTGTAGCTAAGCATCAAAACATATCTGACAATTCACGATTGCCGATTCGATTACGCTGAAAGTCAGAAAACTGTTTTATGTCTATTAAATCTGTTGAAATTTGTTCTTAAACATTTGCGCTTCATATACTGATAGTTCATTTAATTATAGGAAGCAATACATTATGCTATAACAAATCTAGCTCTAGATTTAATTCTGTACTTTTATAGTATAAATCTGGTAGTTGATACAATTGTATGCAATTCTAGTAGTATTTGCGTTTTTATAGATGTCTCTACCTGGAAGTCATCTCTTAGTGAACTTATTCACAACTTTCCATGCTTTATTCTCTAGTCCTTTTAATTTCGCCACATACAATTTGGTTTTAGCGAACCTAGTCGATATCTCTGTGTCTGTTAGTAATGTCGTTGCTGCCAGTGCTTGGGGAGGGGGGGGGGGGATTATTTACGGATGCGGGTGACTGTACGCGCGGTTGGCCATTGGACGGTGGCAACCGAGCTGCCGACACACCAGGGCGACGAATTGCGATTATCCACTCTCTCGAAACGTTGCTCTATGCCTCGCCATGCGGTGTGTTTATACTGCATGCTCACTGGCCTGTGACGTAGCAAGGGGCAGGATCAGGGAGCATATCATAAGAGAGTCCTGACTCCCATGTTAAACAACGAGACCTTACTTTTCCCGAAGACACCAGATGTAGGCTACTATTCTCCCCTCCCTAATACCAACATCAGATCACGCAATTTAGCACAAGAGAGACACCATGTTCATAATATAATTTTCGTTATTAGATTTGAATTTTCAACATACCTACTAAATAAAACTATTTGTTAATGGCATGAGTTAGTAAAGCTGCATAATTTCAATCCGTTATTATTGCATTTAAACATTAATTTTTTGTTTCATAAGTTGATCTTCGGAGGAGGGGAATTTCGGCAATTTATGATTACGTTTTTTTTTCTATTCCAGTTACGAGGGACTGGGCAGGATGTATGAGGACTTGATCGCGTAGGCTGAGGCTCTTATCTAAGATTTCCTCACACAGCAGCCCGCCAGTGTTATACATCTTTATATGGTGTATACAAAAAACCGGAGTTGTAAGGCGAATTTCATGCCCCTTGGTGACATTTATCATAATGTAACTTTTTTTTTTGTCTTTCCGTTGTAACAAAACATTCTGTGTCCATTAAAAAAAGTGTAATAGATATCGTGACAGTTGCGGTTGGCGCAGTGGTTGAGCACGTCGAGGCAATCCGGGTTTGATCCCCGGGTTTTCGACTGTGGGAATCGTGCCGGACGATTCCGTCGGTTGGCGGGTTTTTCTCGGGAATCTTCCGTTTCTTCCCCCGCCCCTTCATTCTAGCCTTGTTCCATAATCATAACATGTCACCCATCTAGATGTTAAGTGCTCATCAAAATCTCTTTACTTCACACATATTGTGAAGACTCGAGGCCATAGGATATTATTTACGCTGTGTTTTGTGAATATCATTTTATAAATTCGGAAAGGGAGCAGATATAAAACCGTGACACAGATTTATTGAAAATTGTCTATAGCCTAATTTTTTTCAAAACAAAAAATTACATAATTTTTCCTTGCTATCGATTTAAATAACACTTGTTTGAATAAATAATAACCAAAATTATAAAATTGCAATGTGTGTTTTGAGTTACTGTTAATTTGATTATGGCGATTTGAATAAGATGTTGAACGGTGGAAATACTTATATAATCTGTTTCTAATTTGTCTGGTTAAAAGGGAAATTTTCGATAGACTTATTTTAAAATGCTTAGTAAACCATGATCTGCTAATTAAACCACACAATAACGCATTTAACACGCTTACTGATGTGCATTACGTCGACCAATTTAGAAGTTCATTATCTACGTCAAAGATTTTGTATTAAATTTGTATATCAACGGTAGCATAAACTGGATTTTACGGACACGCAATGCACCGATTTGAGGCTAATTATTTAAATTTTTTCGTTATCCCTCATATTTTAGTAAGTTTAAGACGACTAATGCAAATCATTTAATATTTATGTTTTTCTAGAATTGATATCCATAGCAAGTTTCTGTTTTCAATGCTTTTTTGTTTGCGTTCTACTACAAATAAATGGCGTTTAAATTATATTATAACACGATCTTTCACATTCGTACCAAGTAGGTACTTCATGAGAGGAGCAAACGTCATCTGAGGATTTACAAATACACGTACTTGTATATCCAATAGTGGTTTGATGGTTTGCAATGACCAATAAAATTTTTGATTGTTCCAGTCTACTGCTTTCCTTAAGTCTACCAAAATACTCACCGCTGTTTATCGTAAATAATTCTGAGTGGCTATTTTTCAAACTGGATGGACGTCACGCTTCATACACGCGGTGATAAATACATCGACTAACACATAAGTGCTACGAGACAGACAGTGCGTGACTGACATTGCCTAACACACCAGACCTTACCGTCAACAATTAGGCTAAGAGTCAGTCTTCTTCCTGCATGTAGATTTGTTAGTTTTCCTTGCCTATTTTTGTTTCACGGCCGAAAATTCCAGAAGTATCACAATTTAAACTTAGCTATTTATCTTACCTTTCTGTAGACATATAATAAGTGAACTATAAATTCATAATTATGTATTATTTTAATAAAATTTTACTAAATTGATCATTTATATTAACTTTTATAACAACATAATTATGACTTCCTAGTTCACTTCTTATACGTCTACTGAAAGGTAAGCTTAATAGATATGTTTCCATTGTGGTACATTAGGATTTTCAGTCGTGGAACAGATAGGCAAGGAAAACTAATAAATCAACACAAAGGGGGAGACTGACTCTTGACATCTTTGTGTCCGACTGCTTGGCTCAGTGGTTTAGAGTTCCTGGCAGGTGGACCAAGGGTACCAGGCTCGATTCCCGGTAGGGAAGGAACAATTGCAGTCACCTCCCCGGATTCAGGACTTGGTGTTAGGTTGTCCCATCATCTCCATCTTGCGGAAGACAATAGCGAACTACCGCAGTTTCATCCTCGCCAGCCGCATCTCAAGAGCTGGAGACTCGTCTTCATCATCACCACCATCATCTTCACCAGCATCACAATCACCATCACCACCATCATCACCATCTTCACCATCACCATCGTCATATACACTATCATCACCATCATCATCATCACCATCACCACCACCATCATCACCACCACCATCATCACCACCATCATCATCATCACCATCATCACCACCATAATCATCACCATAATCACCACCATAATAACCACCATCTTCACCATCATCATTATCACCACCACCATCGTCATCACCATAATCATTATAATAATCATTACCACCACCATCACCATCACCACCACCATCACCACCACCATCACTATCATCACCAGAGTAACCACCATCTTCACAATCATCATCATCACTACCACCATCACCATCATCACCACCATCATCATCACAACCACCATCAGCATCATCACCATCATAATAACCACCATCTTCACCATCATCACCATCACCACCACCACCACCATCATCACCATCAACATCACCATCATCATTATCATAATCATCACCACCATCACCACCAACATCACCATCATCACCACTACCACCATCATTATAATCACCACCATCATCATCCTCCTCCTCCTCCGTGGTTTTACTCAACACTTGTTTCTATACCTTGTGAAATTAAGCACATAATTGTCGAATTTCAAGGGTAACTATCTCCCTTATGAACTGATCTGGACTATACTGTAGTTCGGTATGCATAATTGTTCCTATTTTTCACAAGGATGTGCCGCCCGAAATATTACGGTTGAGTTTCTGAACAGCCTGCATATGCAGTAGTTAACGGCGCCGCCCACCTTGAACGTTATAGAGGAACTGTAAGGGTGATATTGAGCAAGCATCAAATGCCGCATCGCCACCACGAGCCAACCGTTGAACTAGCGTGCCAGATTCCCGCCGATTCAATTATCTTAACTTTTAGCGGAGACTAAATGATTTTATTGATGGAAAGTCTGTAGCAAAGTTCAGTTCACGTTTCTATCTGAGTTTCGTGTACATCCGGCCAGCAGGGGAGGATCTAGAGAAGGGGACATAGCGGCCAAGGCCCCTCCCTTGTCAGCTCCAAAAATATTAAACCAAATAAGGTCCAAGTAAAATATTGAAAAGATTTCATCGTACTTTTCCTAGAGATTTGTAAAAGACAACACAACATTAACAAAATCATTTCATGCAACAATATGGACGCAGAAGCTGTAAAATGTAATTTACATTATTAATTTCATACCACTATAATATTTTCACTTAAAAAAAAAAAAACAAGTTATCCTTAAAATATTAAAATGTATTATATTGAAGGGTATACTATAATTTATTTAATTTTGAAACTCCTTAAATATCACCATTTGGCACCATACAATCCAAATTTTTCAGCGGGACGACTTCCGGACCCCAATTTTGAAGTATGGCAGTCTGAGAAGGTTTTTTTCAGCTATGACGAAGGACTACGAAACAGTGTTTTGGATGAGCATTGTGTCGTAACAATGACATTCCGTACATTGTTATAATGGGTACATGTCTAACAGTTTCGTGAATAAAAGACATATTTCCTCGCACATTACAACGCACTTGAAACGCATGGTAGTTGATGCCTTTAATACGAACAGTTGAAAAAAACGTATGTTTTACTAAAAATAAATTGTAAAGTACTGAAACTTTGGCTATTCACATGTCTTCCGAATTTAGGTAATTGGGTAGCAGCAACTACGCTTATTCGCAGAAACTTGTTTTTTTTTTTTGTCTAAAAAATAATACAGTGTCACGAAAGACGCCTAGTAGGAGAACGGTTTTGCCTCACTCAAATCATAATAGCGGATGACGGTGCCTGTTCAAGCAGATCGAAAATGAGATCATTATTTTATTCTAATTGTTATACATTTATGTATATAATGACGGTACAAAGAGTAAAAATGGAGGGGGTCACAAAGGCAGGATGACGAAAGGAAAAAAATGAGGGTGGAGTGGAAAGACTCTTGGTTTTGTGGGTCAAAGAAGTGAATTAAATATTTGTAAAGCAGCTTATTTTTTAAAATCGTGCTTTGAGCAAACTTTATATAGAGAATCAATAGTGCTATTACCGCGTGGTCGTACTGCAGGAAGTCATTAGTTGACGAGGAAAGGAAAGCGACAACTACTCCCCTCCCCTCTTTCACGAACACTCTGACTCAGAATGCAAGAGGAAATTCGTGAAATATCACCATGGAACTTTACCTTCACAGTTGCTTCACGATTTTTTTAAACACGCGTGTGTATTATAAGAATCACGGTTATATTAAACATGAGGGTTTCATACACTAGTAAACGTAAGAATTCTCCGTTTTGCACAGCTACACTAATTTTCGACAGCATTGAGTGCACCTACTTTGCATGTGTGTGTAATGTACGCGACAATGCAAAACATTTACTGTACGTGCTGTGAAATTTACACGACAGGTTCATTTAAGAGTCCGTGCCACTTATTATGTTGAATTTTTCTTAATTCCTTCATGTTTAAAAATTTCGTAATATATTATTGCAAATATTTCAATAGGGACGTAGTTAATTACTTTACTTTTCACTACATACGTTGTATTCGAAAAATTAAAGCTAAACTATGAACAGATTAAGCTAATTTAAATTATAAGATAAAAGTGATCTCTCACCAAATAATAAACACTAACTCCCAGTACCGATTTAATTCGATAATACTTACCTGATAGTAAAATGCAATGCTTCTATAAAGAAACGTTGTCGGTTATTTGTCACATATTTAATTTATTACATTAAAACAAATATTATTAACAAAAGAGGTGCGCGCCGCCTACCATACAATTCAAATGCGTTGTACTGTGCAGGAAAGTAAAGTTCTTTTTTTTTTACGAAACTATTCGACAATCGCCCGTTATGCCAATGTACGAAAATAAAACACTTCGGACAATGACGTAATATCATTGTTAAGACACCGCGCTCATTATAAACACTGTTTCTAAGTCTTTCAAGACTACCGCACTTCATAATGACTAACCGGATATATATGAAACCCAGACAGAAACGTACACTGAACGATGCTACAGATTTTCCACCAGTTAAATAATATGGCGACTGAGTGAAGCCCATAGCGAATGTGGATCGTCGGGAACCTCGTACGTTAGTTCATAGCATGGCTCGTTGTGACGATGTGGCTTTGGTAGGCGCTTCAAGGTCACCCGCCCTTTTTGTCGCTTCTGAGCCTCTACCCACTCTGGTAGGTGGCACACTTAAAGCTCGGTTTGTCACCATATTGAATTTTATTATTTTTCGCTTTTTTTAAAATTCTAATAAGAAAAATGATAAATATGCGATTATACCTCAAATTCTATTTACATTTCGCTACAGTACAGACCTTGCGATTTAGCTGTTAACATATAATTACGCCGCAATCTGAGTGGCAACCTTTTTAATATTCATAATTTTCCCGACTGATTACGACCTAACTATACATTACTAGCTCAACAGCTAAGATTTTACTGTAGTGCTAAATAAATAGAATTTACGGTATGGTCACCTATTCAACATTTTTCTTCTCAGAATTCCAAAAAAAGCGGGAAATAATTAAATTCAATATGGCGACTGAAACCGAGCCTTAAGAGTGTATGGTATATAATTGAGCGCTAAAAGCATCAGTTCAGAATTGTAGGTTTCCAAAAGGCAATTTGCAAAAAAAAAAAAATAATAATATATAAATAAAACAGCAATCCCAGACAATAGTTTTAGCCTACTTTTTGAGCAAAACTTTTTCTCGAGTAATGTATTTCTAAAGAAATATCTCTGACGCTGAAATCTCGTACATTAAATTGTGGCGTTAGAGATCACACTTAACGAATGCATTATTCTGGATAAATTTTTGCTCATAAAGTTGGCTAATGTAATTATTTAGGATTGTTGTTCTGTAGTTTTGCTACATTGACTTACAAAAAGGGTAGCTACAGGGGCGTCATTTGGGGCCACAGGGGGGGGGGGCAAATGCCCCCCCCCCCCATGGATTTAGAATTTTATGTGTATAAATATGTTTTGTATTTTTAAATTTAAATAATGCTAACTTAAGCACATAAAACTGAAGTTTTATTATTACAGCATCTTATTTATACATGCTTAATTAATAAATATGATGCAACAAAGTCACTGTCGCCGGAAAACAAAATCTTGCCCCCCTCCCCCTAGAAAAACCTGAAATGACGCCGCTGGGTAGATAACGATTTTAGAACTCAGCGCTTATTTATCTACCACGCCCTCTTAAGTACTTAATATTTCTACTTGCATTGCAGCAAACATGAATAACACGTACATAGTAAGTTCTCTCAGCACTGTGAAAATGTACCCAAGATGTGTCAAAAAAAGTACGCTACATAATACATCCTGAACTAATAGTGGTTTCTGAAGTTGAGGAGATGCGCTGCCGAAAGAAATGCGTCAACAAAATTGTCAAAGTCAGATTTTAATAGGATCGTACTGATTATCCTTATATTTACTGAACTACAGGTACCGTTCCAAGCAAACAAATACATACTCTTATCTTCAGAAAATTGGTAAATCATAGTATACATGGCAAAATGAGAAAGCTCAATCTTTCGGTTTCAAGCAAATAAGAACATGTCCAATCAGTCAACAGCGCGTTTTTAAAGAAATGACGTTCCCATGAGATTGTGTTGCGTGTTATTATAAACTTGTTTGTGTTTGGAGTATATGTAACGTTTCCTTTATGGAAAGATTCAGAGCGTATTGGTTTCCGGCTAATAAGACAAGTTTTCAAATTAAAGATGAATGTTTGGTGACAGTTCGTTTGCTGTAGCTCTAGATGTAATGGCTGGGTGTATAAAACTCTATACAAGAGGCGCACTTGTTAAAACCTTACTTACTCTTTGAATAAAACGATACGATTTCTTTCGTTTGCATACGAGCCAGTTTAGTACAGCGCCCTTAGAGGCGATACCACTTTACGCGCGCTGACGGGCGTCTGTCTCCCTACCTCTTCCTTGATTTCTTCGTCACGCCAACATGTTTTATTTAGGTGGGAGTCTTGATGATTCTTGCAACCACGAAGTTTAAATGGGGAATTGATGTTAAAAAAAAAATTACTTCTCTAAAGACCACTTGAATAATTCTACTCGAAATTTTTTAGTTAATAGCCTCTGCGATATTTCGAACCTTGGCAGTTTGTACGTTTGTATGTATTGCAATACACTTTGAAAAGTTCTACAGAAAATAATTTTTGTTAGAAAGGGCCTAAAACTTGATCCAGCATGGTAATCAGGACTGTGACTAAGGGTCGAAATTATAAACCTCTTTCGAATGACAACCAACTGCTATCCCCATAGAAAAAGCATTGGTGAGCAGTTGGTTGTCATTCGAAAGAAGGTCTATAGTTTCGGCCCTAAGTTATGTATCTAGTGATGCAAAAAACCGAGCAATTACTTGCAGTTATTTTAAAGTAACGGAAATGCAGATGTAAAAAACATGAAAAGAGCAGTATTGCTTATGAAATTACATGTGCTCTTATTTATTTTAAACGACTTACCACAGTTGAATAGATCAGCAATAAGGGTGGTTTGTTGTTCCGAATAGAAGGCATTTTTGACAGTATAGTTTAGTACACGTCATGCTTTTCCAAACACTCATGGTAATGCTCAACTACTATTTCCAATATTAAATTATTTGAAGTAGGTCTACCACTTTTTTCAATCATAACTCTTCACTTATATTTTCAATAATTAACCAGTACAAAGAATGGCAGATATTTCGGAGGAGCAAAAATGTTCTCTATGTTATTTACAGCTAGTTGTTACTAGAAGGTTTGTCTCGTGAACTTTTCTCTTTGAGAACAGAGGTTCCTCGTGTGATAAAACAAGTTGCACGATACTTCAGTTTGAGAGCTTCCCGTCCACAAGACAGAAGTTGTAATCAGAGCGCATCCTCGTGCGCTGCTTTGTCTCGGCGAGGTTTTAGTCCAAACTTCAGGTTCCATTTTCGGGAACTTGTTTCCAGAGTCGCCTCACTACCACCCATCCCCTCACCACAACCCCTGCCCCCTCTCGGCTCAACCATCTCCCGAGTTTCTCTCCTGTCCCAGTCACGTATGAAGACGAGCCCTACGTGCGCGGAATACAGCGTTGATTGGTCCACAACAAGCTATGGAACCTGTTGCTCTAGCCGCCGTATTAATAACGCGAGATTGCCTTCTCACGAAACTCTCTGGTCGTATTAAACTTCCACGCTACTGTAATATCGACGTGGCGCGCCTAGGCGGCAGTAAAAAATATACCTTCCTAAAAAATATGTGTCCCTAGTGTGTAAATTCTGAAACACGCAATGCTCGGTTCGAACGGTCGAGGAAGAGTACACGTTGTACATAACAATTGTTTTTAATTCAGGGCTATTATGTACTGTACGTGTGGAATTAGTAAACTAAAATCCTGCACAAAGTTTCCATTGTTCCCCCCTCCCCATCCTATGTGATTTGTAGGTCAGTCTCCACTATGTTGGTGACTTTTTGGCAAATAGAATCCTCTATCTTGAAGCGAAGTTTCATCAGTAGTAAATCATTCTTGTTTAGGTGCTAACTACAGAACGTACTACACACTAAGAACATTTTAGTAACCCGCATAAGTTTTACCATTGTAATGCACAAAATAAGTGCAATTTTATTAATTGTTTAGAGTACGATTACGACACGTCAGAGAAAGGATAACATTTCAGTAACGTCTAATGGTTGGTGAACTCTGGTCGGTACATCCAGTCACCTATTCTTTTCAACAAGAACATATTTTTATTTCATAATAACATTATTTATAAGCCACGGCCATACATATTTCACACCTGGCAATTTGAGAATCGGAATATATTTTAAACATGTACTACTTTCTATTATAATTTCAAAGTGTAATGTTTACTGTAATATTTTCCAAATAATTTTAGTTCTCACTCTTTACTTGAGCTTGACGATATATGTTTTGAACGCATCAAATTACCATATCACATGGCGGCGAAATATATAAAATTATAGGGTGGTGGGAAAAAGGGGGGGGCAGGGGGCCCACTCCCTCTTGGCCTTTATGTATAGCGTGTCTGTAGAATATTAATTTTTTGTTTTGGAATTACCTTACATAGCACCATTTTGTCACTTAAAACCCACGGACTCCCTTTTATTTTTCTTCGACTCTGGATGTGGACATAGCTATTTTTTTTAATTGCTCCCCCCTCCCCCCGAAACATAGAGCTGAAACAGCCACTATATGATGGCATATGCTTTTCACGCAGTTTTTTTAATCGTTAACACTATGCAACGCTCAGAACATTGTGGTTTTATTTTAAGCTATGTTAGATATTATGCGAAAATATAAATTTAAAACTAGAATTTCAAGGGCAGTTATCTCCCTCAACAAGTTAAGCAAGGTTATAATTTCCAATATATAACTGTAACAATTTTACACAATGATTCACTTCTAGATATAATTCGGGTGAGTTTCGGGACAGCCTGTAAATTTTAAAGTAGCTTTACAATGGGTAAGGTTAATTCTACTACAGGCTAGGAAGCTCAATCTAATGCAGCAGAAATATCGAAAGTGTGATGTTATTCATATCACTCAATGAAACGCAGGTCATACTACAACTTGCAGTAATAATACCATTTTGGTAAAAATATGGTCTTGAGTATTTTTTGAAACCGTTTCAATTTCTGTCGTTAGTTTCACTATTAATGGTAATGTTTTTTTTTTTTTTATGATAGCTCATATGGAGAAAACTCCGTTCTCCAGCAATGTTCGTACTTCGTATTTGCATAATTTTTCTCCATGAGCCCGCATTAAATAGACCCCTTACCGAAACATGCGCTACTAATAGCGAATACTGTTTCTTGCAAAATTCATTCATAATAAAATCGATAAATTTCCTAACCCGTAGTAAAATTAACCTTATTAAAGGTAAACGGAATGAGTCGTTCTAGAACAGGTGCTATAATTCTTCACACTCACGTGAATTTGACGACATTAAGCAGAAAGAAACCAACAAACAAATTAATCGATGTGGAGATAATCACAGTACGTAGAAGTAAAAGGCCCGAAGTATATCTAAGAAAAATAAGAAGTACTAAATCACAACATTTAACTGAAAATAAGAGCCCAGAAAAAATGGTTTATGCAAGGTTTAGATACACACAGAAAACTTTGACCTTGAATATCTCAGTTCCAGTTAACTGAGGGTTGGTTCCTTTCTGCTTAATGCCGTCCAATTATGAGACAGATTGTAATTTACATATGTCGGATCGCGTCAAATACAACGGAGCCGTCAGTTGTTTCTTCTATAGCATTTATCTACCATGATCGTCCGTCAAGTTACACAATCACGCGAGAAATTACCGCTTGATGGTGCATTGCAAGCGGCCCAATGTCTGCAGAGGAACTGGAGTTGGCAGAGATGTCTAGAAGTTTCCTTTGCGGTCAACAATGCAGAAGTGATGTTAATATTTGAAGAGTGCGTGATAACTAAAGTACTCTTGTCAATAATAATAATAATAATACATTGTTTTTATTGTGGTTTCATACATGACGGTGACACATACTGTATGTAATCTGTGTTTATTGCCTAGACTGCTATATTCGTTACTTAGTGGACCCACACAAAATGACTGAAGAGGAAAAGACAAAAATAACTTTAAAAAGTGCTCATTTTGCCAGGAATAGCCTATACGTACGTACACAACACAAAAATAATAACTTTCAACTACATGCGAAAACCACACCATGTTATGTGGATGAGAATAACCCATTCGTCACAATTATACGCTGATTATAAAATATCGCTATATAATTTCAAAAATAATAATTCATTATTTAAAAGAGATAGGGCATTGCGGTTAGTTTTAAAATGTTTTACGTTTCTGAAAGTTTTCACCTGTTGAATAATTAGTTTGAATAAATACATCGACATTTAAGATGAAGACTAAATGTGTCATCTAGTATGTAGAACATGTACGGTCTTCCCCTAAGTGAATGTCTACATGTGCCTCAAGCAACCTTTGACAGCCACGTAACTATCCTCCGCGGTATACAGCCGCATGTTCATTGCTGGTCTGCGTCGACAAAGACAGTAAGTACCCTAAATAATGCCCATTTTCAGACAAAGTATTTTTGGACATGTTAAGCGGCATAACGTTCGGATTTGGGTCTCGAGAAACCCAGACGGCATTCTTTAACACATTGTAACCGGCATATAGCCTTCAAAGGAAAATAAACAACACATATATTGTAAATACTGTAAATTATGTTAGAATGGTCGTAGAAAGCCAGTTGATATTTCATTATGATTAGAATTGTATGTTTTTTCTGTGTCTCAATTGCAAAATTTGTTTTAAAATAATTAATTTGTAATTTAGTTCTGAGTACTGGCAAGAGGCGCAATAAGGCCGGATGGTTGTGGCCTTTATGTTACGGCAGATTGACGTTCAACACAGCAGGGGAGGGAAAGTTGCGAAAACATGGGGTGAAAGCGAGCGAGCAGCCTTGAGCCGACGAGGGGCG
>PNEQ01047186.1:0-36654 GCA_003012365.1 Medauroidea extradentata
TCTCAGTCGGGGGACAGGTAAGTGGGCGAGATCCGGGGATGGGTGGCCCTTGGCTCTCTCGCTAGCTTCTGTCTTCCTTTGGTAGGTGACATGGAGGCGCAGTTCTGCGTTCCGCGAAAGGGTTCGCGCGGTTCCAACAGACTGTTAGCCAAAGTACACTGCGTGGCAGAGCGTGATCTCTCCCCTCGCCCATGGGGGCTGGGCGCCGGGATGGCCTAGGCTAAGAGGCACTGTTAACAAAGAAAGCCACACGAGAGTGTAACATTGTATGTCCCCTACGGGGACCCTCGGATCAGTACCACGCCTCGAGATAACCTACCTCTGCAGATTAGCGACCTCAGAGGTTAGTTAGCTGAAGTAAATTGTGAATGTGACTGGCGTGAGCACTGTGTGCCCCCCTCAACGTGGGCGAGTTTTGGCAACGGGATGCAAGGTAATAAGTCGGCCGGGATATACCAATCCTGTGTGTCGCCATAATTACTGTTTATACAGTCCCCCTGCAGACGGCAAAGAGGGCACAAAGAAGATCAGTGCTGGCTGCGGGCGAGCGCCCCAGCCCTTGAGGTTGCAGCCCTCACAAGTGACAGTGGACAGTGTGAAAGTGTGAAAGTGGACAGGAGGACTTGTGTGCGCGTGTAGTGCTAGTGTTTGATACCAATCTTGTTGGACTTCCCTCAAGAAGCCAAGATGTGGTATGAAGAGATTCTAACCCACCCTAAGGCAGGTGGAAGTTGGCAGGACAGGAAAGAGAGGTTAAAGGACCTCATTACAACAGAAGTATCAAGGGCTCAGGTAGTCTGGGGAGTGAGAAAACTCACTTCACCAGACACCAAGTGGGAGGAAGAGCCGGAGCCACACCACGACAAGAAAGAGTGGCTAAAAAGAGTCAAGTCACTAATTACCAGAGTCGACAAAGAGATGGTGTGGGCCGTGGTCAAGGACCAGTTGAATCGCGTGCACACCAAGAGGAGTGAAGAAGATGAATCAGAGGACAGTGAGAGTGACCCCCAAGCCATTTCCCAGGATGTGTTTGAGGATCTTGTTGATTACTGTACTCTACACAACCAAAAAGCTGAACAGGGATAACTGCCGGTATATTTTACTGCGCTTAAACAAGATCCAATCAGCAATGCAGGCATTACTAATTGAGAATGCCAAATTAAAGGGGATGGTTGAGGCGTTCAGCAAAGCTGAAAAGAGTGCTCTAAGCACTAAGACGTTTGCTTCGGTAGTGAAGGAAACGCAAGAAAGGGAAAGAACTCGACTGAAACAGACCCCTAAAGAGGCCGCTGAAAAGCCAGCAAGGAAATTAGTAATGATCATACCAACAAAGGCCGATCAAGAAAGTAAGACCACTAAGGAGCAGGTTCAGAAAAGTCTGAACCCAGCAAAAGATGGCCTTAAGATTAAGAACATGTACCACCTCCGTAATGGAGGCGTTATGATCGAAGCGGGAGACCAGAGCACTCTGGAAAAGCTAAAAGTGACACAAACCATTACCAAGTTAAGCTTGAAAGTCGAAGTCCCAAGAAAGAGAGGACCTAAAGTAATGGTATACGGAATACCTAGAGAGGCAGACAAGGAATCTCTGATAAAAGACATCCATGCACAAAATTTTGAGGGAACCGAAATAACGTTACATGAGCTACAACAGGAGATGGTTCCAAGGATCCGTAAAGGAGATCAAACCAAAGACGAAGTGCACATTGTATTTGAATGTTCATCACGGGTAAGAAATATGCTGATAAATAACGAGAGACTGTATGTTTCTTTTATTTGCTGTAGATTAAAGGATTTCATTGATCCTTTAAGATGTTATAAGAGCCAAAAGTACGGGCATCAGGCTGGGAAATGTACAGGCAAGGAGATGTGCTCTAACTGTGGAGAGGAAGGACACAGTTACAAGGGTTGCAAGAAGGAAATCTGTTGTGCAAACTGTAAAGCAGAAAAGAAGGACCATACGCATAGTGTATTCACGGGATTGTCCTGCATATTTAGAGCGTACGAGATGGAAATTCAACGAACTGATTATGGCTGCTAACTCCATCAAGATAGCCCAGCTCAATATGCAGCGATCCGCAGTGGTCGCTCATGAAATGGTAAAAATAACGGATCAGCAAAACATCGATGTCCTCCTTTTCCAAGAACCATATGTACTGAGAGTTACTGTGATGGGACTGCCAGGACAGATATTACAGGTTGGATCGCCCAAGGCTGGGATATGGGTGAGAAACCCACAAGCAATTATGCTTGTGGGCGAATTATCATGTGAACATCATGTAGTGGCATCGATGTTAATAGGTGACAAACAGATGTACCTCATTTCGTCATACTTTCAGTTCTCAGATGATATAGATACTCATCTAAAAAGATGGGACGACATATTGGAGAAACTAGGGTCCGTACCTGTGTTAATAGGTGCTGACGTCAATGCAAAATCGGAACTGTGGCATTCGCCAAATACCGATGACAAGGGGACACAGATGAATGAGTACATTCTGCTACATAATTTACGAGTGTGTAATATAGCTGGACATCTTGCAACTTATGTGTCGCCAGCAACCAACACGGAAACTTACATCGATGTCACACTGACAACTTGTGATCTTACTGGCATGATAAGTGATTGGAAGGTGATCGACGAAACATCGAGCGATCACAGACTTCTTACTTATGATTTAACTCTTGCGACCAACACTATCCAGGATGATGAGTTTGATCGGCCAAGGTATTTGCAGGGAAATGTTAACTGGCGAAATTTCGACCTAACTCTAAAGAGAGAGGTGCAGAGAATAAATAGTGAGGATCCCACAGAAATAACGGAACAAATCACGATGGCAATCGTGAAAACCTGTAACAGAAATATGAGTACTGCTCATATAAAATCCCAGGTAAATAGATGGTGAGATAATCATCTAGAAACAGCAAGGAGGCAGGTAAAGAAACTGAGGAGAATGAAGAAAACTGTTGATGGTGTATTCAGGGAGCAGTTGGCATCCGAGTATAGAAGAATGAACAGAGCTTACAAGAACGAGGTGAGGAAAAAGAGGAAGGAAGCCTGGCAAGTTCTCCTTGAGACTAAAGGCAATGAAGATCCGTGGGGAGTAGTTTACCGGATTATATCCGGTAAAGCTAAAACTTCCAAAGTCCTCCAAAACATTACAGTGGAAGGAGCGAGGGAAGAGTATTCGGTCCAAGGAAATGTGGATAGATTGATGGAGGTTCTGCTTCCTGAGGACACCAACGAAGGAGAGAATGACGAACAACACCTTAAAAGGGCTGAAATCACCAAAGTCATACAGACCTTTGACACTGTTGCCAGTTCTTGGTAAAACATTCGAAAAGGTTATCAATGCGAGACTGATTGCTCACCTAGAGAAGGTACATGGTCTTTCTGACTTTCAATACGGCTTTGTAAAAGGAAAGAGTACTGAAACGGCCCTCATGGAGGTAGTTCAAACCATCCGAACTGCTGAGGAACCGTATGTGATGGGCGTCTTCCTCGATATTGCGGGCGCATTTGACAATGCATGGTGGCCAGAAATCCTCTGGCAGCTGAAAAACAAGAATTGCCCACGGAACGTCTATGAAGTGATCCTTGATTACTTCAGAAATAGAACCTGTACATTTTCGCTGGGAAAACTACACAGAACAAGAGTTCTGTCCAAAGGCTGCCCTCAAGGATCTGTTCTAGGACCAGTATTATGGAACGTAATATTCAATCCGGTTCTTACACTCGAATTACCGAGTGGATGCAAAATATTTGGATTCGCCGATGATGGACTGCTCCTTGTGGCTGGACATTCAAGACGAGAACTTGAAGAGAAAGGAGAACTGGTACTAGGAAAGATCGAGCCATGGGCAAATTCTGCTAAATTAAAGTTTTCCATTGAGAAAACGGTGTGTATGACGTTCCGTGGCAGTTTTAAACAAAGGCCACCAGTTGTCAGATTTCAAGGGAGACCGCTGAAATTTGTGAAGAACTGCAAATACCTTGAAGTGATCCTTGACTCATCTTTGACCTTTTTAGAGCACATCAAATATGTATCGGAGAAAGCCGTGGTCTTGCTAGCCAAAACCAGAGCATTGGCACCTGCTGGAAGAGGATTACGTTTCCAGACTTTAAAGACTTTATATGAAGGAGTCTTTGTGCCCATAATGTGCTACGGTGCTGCGGCATGGTATGATAGAGCCCAGCAGTCGCATCAAAAGCGGCAATTAGTGAAAGCACAACGAACAGCTTTGTTACTACTTACAAAGGCATACAGGACCACGGCTAATGATGCCTTGCCTGTGCTGGCGGGGGTCATTCCACTGAATTTACTAATCCACGAAAGAGGAATTCTAAGGCGACAAGTATACAACAGACCGCCAACAGATGCAGAAAAGCGTGCTGCGAGGAAGAGCACTCTAGCTGTGTGGCAGGATAGATGGGACCAGTCTGAAAAAGGTAGAGACACTTACATGGTGTTCCCTAATGTTCATGAGAGGATGAAATTAAAATGGCTTATGATAACGCATGAATTAGCTCAGTTGTTGACTGGGCATGGAAATTATAAGGCCAAGTTATACGAGTTCAGCTTAACAAGATCACCATTATGCGTTGTATGCAATGTGTCCGATACTGTCCAGCATGTATTATGGGAATGCCCAAAAATCCAAGACATACGGGAGGAAACTGCCGCACAGCTGGAGGTGCTCGGAATCGAACATGTCGACCGGCATACTGCACTTGCCAGGAGAACAACGGCACCTATTATGTATACCATGGCAAAAAGGAATTACAACCGGTTGCAGGAGTTTGTCACCTGGCAGGAGGACCAGGCAAATCAGAATGAAAATGACTGACACAGATGAAGGTAACCGCTGGCCGTTTATTTGGCAACCAGTTGTATTTGTAAGGACGACACTGGCCAGGCTATGGACTCGGATAAGCAATTACCGACGAAATAGACTGTGCCGAGACCGGAAACGACATATTATGTACAGATTTCGAAAGAACTTAGAAACCTGGAACATCGACATTGAAAACCCATCAGGGAGAGAGTATACGAACGAAGAGTTGTGGGAACAAGTAGAGAGGAGAGAGGAACAACTCTACTTTGTATTGAAGGATGATTAAACACCGGACATGACTACCAGGCCAAGGAATCCATCTATAGAGAATTGGACAAGACAGCCACCTCTAACGAAATACGAGGAGATCGAAAGGAAAGCTGGAGTACGAAGCTTAGAAGATCCCAGAATCTTCACGGCTGCAATGTCCACGCTTATAAGAGCACAAGAAGGAAGGGAACACATTTTGTTCCCCCATCCGAAATATGCCGACAGGCATTTACTGGCTATCAACAACATGCCAAGAGAAATAAATGAACTCACCAAATTAGTGGCTACTGCCCTGGAAAGCAGAGATGAACTAGATCTCATGAAGGCAAAAAATGATGCAATACGGACTTATGGACGTAGAACATTTGACTATAAAAAGTCGTTCCAGGGATACAGAGTATCACATTACTAGAGAGGTAGGGACGAATCTATACAACAAGATCGCCACCTCAAAAAGTACAAGGGTAAGGATGAGAAGACGGTTACCGCACTCATCCCCCCCTGTACTCTATAGTCCAATGAACCTTTCATTGGGGCATTCGGGTAAAACCACCAGGATGTAGAATGCACTGATAAAGGGGAGGAGGTCAAGTTTTTCTATAAAGAGAGAAAACCGCTAGTGACAACAACAGCCAACCAACAAGTCACAAGTTAAGTAGCGGATTTAAGATCTAAAAAGTGCGGAGCACTAGTCTGTTCGCAAGAATAGCAGTTCTAGTGCGGGAGAAGGGAGGGTCCGCGAGGCCTTCGAGCCTAGAAAAACTTGTCCCCTACGGGGACTGGTGATCGACAGCCTTAAACACAAAAAGCCACCTGGGTATGACAATATCACAGCTGAGATACTGCAACGCTGTGAGGGCAGGTTGCATGTGAAACTGTTGAGATTGTTCAACGATCTTCTGAGTGAGGGTTTATTTCCTTACCAGTGGAAAAAGGGCATCTTAAAGATCCTATATAAGGGAGACGGGAAGGATCCAAGAATACCAAAGTCCTACCGGCCCCTTACTCTGCTACCGGTCATTGGCAAGGCATACGAGAAGATCATCAATGGAAGACTGCTCGCACATTTGGAAAGCGTTCAAGGTCTCTCATCAAGACTATTTGGGTTCATGAAAGGCGAAAGTACAGAGCTGGCTGTACTTGAAGTAGTAGAAACCATCAGGAACGCAGAGGAACCTTATGTAATGGGAGTCTTCATCGACATTGCAGGAGCCTTCGACAATGCCTGGTGGCCAGAGATCATGTGGCAACTAAAAACCAAGAAATGCCCAAGAAATATATATAAGGTGATTTTGAAAGAAAATTGCAAATTAGTAGATTAGAAATACTGGAAAATTTGAATTTAGCAATCCAATTAGTAATCATGAATCAACACCCGGGACAAGAAATTTTATATCATAAATGCGAGTATATGGCAAAACGAATTTTAAGACAGTCAAATTTGCCAATAGATCCAGAGAAACTCAGACACTTAGTAGAATCTTCAAATAATGACAGCGATGTAGTAATTGATTGGGAAAAAGAGTATAGACATCACATCTTGATTTTTAGAAGGAGAAAATTAATTTTTAATAAAAACCAAAACACATGAGAGGAAAAAATTGTTCGAAAATAGGAATCAGTCTCGTCCTTGATGCTGAAGGTTAACAGCAAAATTCAACAAACAAACTCACCAAAACATCAAAACAAATCACAATCACAATCACAACCATAATCACAAATCATTCATTAATCACTAAAACATAATATTATCATAAACACCATCCACTAAGAATCATAAGTATATAAAAATCATCAACCATGTATCACAATAACAATAACCAAACCATCATACCATATCACAACATCATAAACATGTCATAAATCACTCAAATCATAATCTAGAAAAATGTAACTGCATAAATGCAGAGGATTCAAATTAAATAAACTACTAAATTGTTCATCATCATCATCCAAATTTTGAAAAGAGAAAAAAAATAAAAGAAAAAAAAGAAAAAGGGAGGGGCTAAAGAGTCAGCCGGGCGACAACCTCCGCGCGGTTCCCCGTGGAAACTGGGGCTTCGGTAGCATTTAGACAGCTGCACTGGACCGGAAGCGGAAACCGATTCCGGAACCGAGTCCTGCCGGAAGGCCGGTTTGCCCCGGGGGCGGGCGGGTCGGCGCGCGTCTGGGCGGCCGGAGGAGTCGGAGGACTGAAAAGCCCCGACACCAAAGGTGCGAGGGACGCGTGTTGGCCCGGCCGGGCTCGGGGGGAATAGGCAAGAAGGAGAACGAGGTTCGGGGAAGGATCGGAGGAAACAGAAGGGAAGGGACAGCTGAGATAGAATAGTTTCGTAGACTCCGTTCCCTCGAGGGGGTCGGCGTTGGACTGGGAGGACTGGCTTCACCGTCCCGGCCTAGGAAGACGTCGGCATTTCAACCTCCCGAGGGAGTCGGCAGATTCAATTAATTCATTTAAACTGTTAATCGTCTCTCGCCTCTTGTTTAAGAGGACAATGAGAGAAACCGCTACGAGGCCCCAGGCAAATAGTCGCCTATCCTCTGTTGTTGGAAGCTTCACTGAAAACAACGGAGGACCTCCCAGATTCCCAAGTCCAGTGGGTTAAATAATAAAACAAACTTTGGCTAAATAGTTAACTTTTAAAGAAACAATTGACACTGTCTAGAGACAGGATCGCGACGAGGCCCGGGAACAGCTCGCTTGGCGCCACAGCTGCGCGCCCCTGGGAAACTCTCCCGTCTCCAAGACAATAATAACTTTATTTAAAATTAAAACATACTTTGCAACAATCCTGGCATAAATGGGAAGGAGCCGCGACGAGGCCCAGGCAAGTGCGCACTTGGCACTACAGCTGTGCGTTCCCTGGGAAACTCCTCCGACCTGCCAAAGGACGGTGTAAGTAAATGCAATAGAATCAAGTCCCTGTAGTATAATAATTAAACCAATTAAAAATTCGGTAACATAACATATAAGCAAAATAGTAAGTCAAATTCGAATGATCCTGTTACATATATTAATTCATTTATATATTTATTCATTTATATATTAATCAATATAATTAATAATTACTTTATTTATTCATTATGTTTATTTTATTCATTTTTATTATCAAATATTATTAAATTTATAAATTGCGCGCTTTAATTAAAATTTATTTGTTTTAATTTACTAAATTTAGGATCGGCCCTGCCAAGGCTACACATAGGAGGCCGGGTGCTATGCACCCGGCCTCCGGTATAACGCAACCACATGAATAATTCAATCCACATATATGTTTGTGTTTCGTCCACCCAATACCCTACCTAACCAAATCCTATTTCCTATCAAGAAATCCTGAATTAATTCAACATAATCTCGACTTCATGAAATACAACACAACGACACAACACAATTTTAACTAATTATTTAATAACACAATTCAGAAATTAATAATAAATTAAACTCACTTTTTTTATAAACTCACTTCTTTTCTATATAACAATACATTTTAATTAACGTTAACAATAAACTAATACAACAACACAATTGCCTGACTTCAATTTTAAAAATTTTATTGCAATTCAATCGTTCAACATAAATAAATAATCACTAGGAATCATTATAGCGGGAATAATCGTATAAGAAAGTAATTCAATAGCGGAGAATAATCGCTCAGTAAATATTGAAGTAAATGATCGCGGAAGTAAATTTAAATTAAATAATAATATAATCAACGAGTGACTACCGGAAGGGCGGGAATTCGGGAGAAGTCTGGCAATCAAGGCAGGGCCAGTGGTGTTTTTTTTTTATCCCAAGCCAAATTTTGTTTATTTCTTCTTTAATAAAATTCAAATATTTAATCTTTTAATAATTCGAATATTGGTAGATGGTTTCAGTAAAGTAAATTCAGAATAAAGTTAACATTTAAACCCTGGAAGGCCTTCAGCCAAGTATGGTCAAGGATAATCTAACTTTTTTATTTTTTTGTGCCCTACGGGACTGGTGATCAACAACCTTAAACACAAAAAGGCACCTGGGTATGACAATATCACAGCTGAGATACTGCAATGCTAGGTTGCATGTGAAACTGTTGATATTGTTCAACGATCTCCTGAGTGAGGGTTTATTTCCTTACCAGTGGAAAAAGGGCATCTTAAAGATCCTATATAAGGGAGACGGGAAGGATCCAAGACTACCAAAGTCCTACCGGCCCCTTTTCTGCTACCGGTCATTGGCAAGGCATACGAGAAGATCATCAATGGAAGACTGCTCGCACATTTGGAAAGCGTTCAAGGCCTATCATCAAGACAATTTGGGTTCATGAAAGGCAAAAGTACAGAGCTGGCTGTACTTGAAGTAGTAGCAACCATCAGGAATGCAGAGGAACCTTATGTAATGGGAGTCTTCATCGACATTGCAAGAGCCTTCGACAATGCCTGGTGGCCAGAAATCATGTGGCAACGAAAAACCAAGAAATGCCCAAGAAATATATATAAGGTGATATTGGACTACTTCACGGAGCGAACGTGTATATATGCACAAGGTGACGTACAAAGAACAAAGTCACTAACTAAGGGATGCCCTCAGGGGTCGATCCTTGGACCGATATTGTGGAACGTCTTATTTAATGAGGTCTTACAACTTCAGCTCCCTACTGGATGTACGTTCTTTGGGTACGCAGATGACGGCTTACTACTGGTGGCAGGATACTCCAGAAGAGAGTTAGAGGAAAAAAGTGATTTATTACTCAAGAAGATCGAGAAATGGACCACATCTGCGAAACTCAATATGTCAGCCGATAAAGACACTGTGCATGACGTTCCGTGGTAGCTTCCAAAGAGACCACCACTGGTAAGATTTCAAGGGAGACCACTCAGGTTCGTTAAAACATGCAAGTACCTTGGTATCATGCTAGACTCTTCCCTGAAGTTTTTGGAGCACTCTAAATTTGTGGCAGAGAAAGCTGTGGTCTTGTTGGCCAAGACAAGAGCGCTCGCTCCGGCAGAAAGAGGCTTGAAATTCCAGACATTAAAAACCCTGTATGTGGTAGTTTTTGAAGCTATTATGTGCTATGGAGCTGCAGTATGGTGCGACAAGGCAATTCAAACGCATTAAAGGAGGCCACTTATAAAAGCGCAAAGAACTGCACTCCTACTAGTGACCAAGGCCTACAAGACCACAGCCAACGATGCATTGCCGGTGCTAGCTGGGGTCATTCCTGTGGATCTTCTCATACAAGAACGAGGGAACTTGAGAAGACAGATCCGTACGAGAGCACCAACGGATGCAGAGAAACGTGTTGCTAGGAAGAGTACTCTCAGTGAATGACTAGCAAAATGGGATGATAGCGACAAGGGACGAGAGCTATATGCTGTGTTCCCAAGTGTCACAAATAGGATGGACCTAAAATGGCTAAATGTGACACACGAGCTTGCACAACTGCTAACTGGACACAGAAACTTTAAAGCCAAACTTCACGAACTAGGCTTAATAATGTCTCCACTATGTGGAGTATGTGGAGTACAAGACACAGTCCAACATGTCTTATGGGAGTGTCCAAAGATAGAAGATATCCGTGACAAAGCAGCTAATCAACTCAGAGTGCTCGGAATAGAACACGTGGATCGACATACGGCCTTGCAGAGGAGAACTACTGCTCCAGTAATCTATCAACTGGCTAAGGAGATATATGAGAGACTTAGGGACTACGAATCCTGGCTGGAGGACCAGGTTATTGAAGAGATACCTGATGGATGATGAAACCAACTAAAGAAGATGGTATTACTGGCCATTTGGATGGCAGTCAATCATATTCGTCAGAACCACACTGGCGAGAGCCTGGGAACGGATTACCAACTACCAAAGGAACAGGCTAAGAAGGGACAGGAGAAGGCACATAATGAGAAGATTTCGAAGAAATCTTGAGAATAGAGAGAGGTGCGAAGAACCTGCACAAGAGGTAACCAGTGACGAGGACCTATGGAGACGAGTGGAGAATTGATGGCAAGCTGTACTTCATATTGGCAGATGAAGATACAGTGTCTCCAATAAAACCAAGGCAACCGGACGTGACAGCATATTGGAGGCGTCAACCACCTTTAACTGTCTACAAAATGGCAGAAAGGCGTGAGAGGCTCAGAAATCTCGAAGACCAGAGAATTTTCACTGTGGCGGAGGCTACCCTGTTAAGAGCAGAAGAAGGAGGAGAACATATTTTGTTCCCCTATCCCGAATATGCAGATCGGCATTTACTGGCAACTAACAACATGCCTAGAGATATAGAAACTCTGAAAGAACTTGTCAGAGTATCTACGGAAGCCAGAGATGAGATCTTTGACTGCATAAAGCCAAGAAGGACGCAATCAGGACATATGGTAGGAGAACATTCAACTACCAGAAGTCTTTGCAGGGATACCACGTCGTACGTTATTAAGATCAGAGGTTGGGACGAATCTGAAAGGAAAAGATCACCACCTCCTCAGGTACATGGGTAAGAGTGAGAAGATGGATAACCTCACTCACTCCCCCATGTACAAGTTAGTCCAATGAACCTTTGATTAGGACGGTCGGGTAAAACCACTAGGATGGTAGAGCGTACCTAATAAAGGGGAGGAGGGCAAGTTTTTCGATGAGAAAATCTAAACCGCTAGTGACAGAAACACCACCAAGTCACAAGTAACTTCTAGCGGAAATGAAGATCAAGTGCGGCGCACTAGTCTGTTCGCAAGAATAGCAGTTCTAGTGCGGGAGAAGGGAGGGTCCGCAAGGCCTTCGGGCCTAGAAAAACTTGTCCCCTACGGGGATATGGAAGAAATAATGGGGAGGTTAGGAAGGATTGTACGGGAAGGAAGCTCAGATGGATATCTAATAGCTGGCGATTATAATGCAAAATCTCAAATGTGGTTTTCCAAGAAGAATGATGAAAGGGGGAGTAGAATAGAGGAATTTCTTATGCTAAATAAATTGAATATTCTAAATGAAGAAGGGCACCTATATACCTACGATTCGGTACATGGTACAGAAAACATAGATCTTACAATTACAGATGAGAAATTAGAAAGTATAGTAAATTCGAGAGTAATTAATAGCAATAGCGATCACAATTACATTATATGGGAGATCAGAATAAGAATAGAGAGCATTAACAGGACGGAAAGATTGCATGTACAGGTAAGAGATTGGGAAACAGTGAAGAAAAAACTTAAAAAGAAACTTCAGAGACCAAGAGAAAAAGAAATAGAAGATAGAATTAGGGCCTTAAATGAGGATATAATAGACTCCTGTGGAGGAGTGAAAATAAGAAAAGGGGGCATGAAAAGAGGGAATTTATGGTGGTGGAACAAAGACCTAACTAATAGAAAGGAAGAGATTAGGAGATTAAGAAGGAGATATATAAAATGTTGTGAATGTATGGCTAGGGAAGAAGATATAAGGGAGTACAAGGAAAAAAGAAGAATATATAAAAAGGAAATAAAAACATTTATTACACAGAAGTGGAAAGAATTTGTAGAGGAGAGTAGTAGGAATATCTGGGGCATACCGGACAAGCTCGCAAGAGATAAGATTAAAAGAGAAGAGATTATTAACACAATACAGGTAAATGGAATAGAGACGGAAGGAATCAAAGAGACGTACCAAGTTTTATTAGATTATCTACTACCAAATGGAGAACAAGTAAATAGGATCGAAAGAGGAAGAAATGAAGAGAAATATATAGATAATCTACAAATAGTCCCAGAAGAACTAAACAAAGCGATAAGGAGTATGAGTAATAAGAAAGCACCAGGGATTGGTTTTATAACGGTAGAGGTTATTAAGAAGGTTTGGGAGGTCATCAAGATGGAAGTAAAAGAGATATTTGAAGAGTGCTATAAAATAAGGAGATTCCCGAAGATCTGGAAAGAGGCAAGGGTGGTTTTTATATATAAAGGTAATAATAAACCAAAAAATAAACCAAGCTCTTATCGTACGGTATGCCTCATTAATGTTCTGGGAAAAGTATTAGAAAGGTATATATTAAATAGAATAAATGAACAGACAGAATTATTCCTGAACAACAACCAACATGGATTTCGGAAAGGAAGGTCGACAGAAACCGCCATAAATAAGGTATTAGAGACTATTAAGGAATGCGACACGAAATACATGGTAATGGTTCTAATTGATATCAGCAATGCATTCTCTTCCTTGAGTTGGGAAAAAGCTATTAATCAGATAAGAAGATTAAATATATTAGACATGGATAAAGATATAATTTTGGACTACCTAACTACAAGGGAAGTGGTATATGAAAAAGGAGACATTATAATAAGGAAGGTATTAAATATAGGTTGTCCACAAGGCTCGGTCTTGGGACCAGTAATCTGGAATATAGTGTTCAATGACTATCTTAGTAAAAATGAGGAAATCGGATCTAGTAAGCTGGCATATGCGGATTATTGTGTGTTGATGATTGAAGGGGAATCTAGTACAGAATTGGAGGATAGAATAAATAGGCAGTTGAGGGAGTTATGGATATGGATTCAGGATAATGGACTGGAAATTTCTATCAGTAAAACAGAGGCTATATTAATCAAAGGGAAAATGAAAAGAGAGCCAATAATTAAATATAATAATAATACTATAAAATTTAATAGAACAGTAAAATACTTAGGAGTAACGATAGACCAATTACAGACATATATCGTACACATTACGGATATACACCAAAAATTGAGAACATTGTTCATGAAGATGAAAAAGAAAGTATGGAAAATAATTAAGATGAATGACAAAAATAAGAAGATTGTGTATGAATTACTATACAAAAACGTAATAGCATATGCCAGCATTATATATGAAGATAGGTTGAAAAAGGGAGATGTTAATATAATAAGAAAGTTGAGAGCGAGTCAAAGAGAAATCCTGATTTTGCTGTTTGATGCCCCGAAGACAATCTCATATTCATCAATAATAACTTTAAATAAGATAATACCCATAGAAATGGAATTGATGAACCGTATAAAGATTTTTCATTGGAAGTACGAGGATGAATCACATCGATATGAGAATAACACTTATAGAGGATTTTATAATGGGAACAAAAGATATGTTAGTGTGAATGAGGGAGAGGTAAAATTAGACATGAAAGGAATAAAAACAAGACTTAGGAAGGAAAATATAGGAAGATGGCTGGAAGAGTTTAGGGGAAATGATAAAAGTGCTACGATTAAGAAATACCTACAAGTAGATGAAGAATGGTATGAACAAAAGGGAGAACTGTGTATGGACGTAAAGACACTATTAAGTGGACATGCATAAACACTACCATACCTCAAAAAAATAAATAAAAGAAAGGAAGACATGTGTCAGTGTGAAAAAGAAAGACAGACAGTTGAACACATGCTAGAAAGATGTGAATTAGTTAAACATGAAAGAGATCAATTTGTACAGAAATTAAGAATGGTAGGAGAGACATGGCCATTGGGGCAAATGAGATTGTACAATATAGGGGTTAAAGAAAATGTTGAAGACTATTTTAAAGGGGTGAATGCGTTGCTGAAATGTATGAATGATGACCTAGAATTAGGGTAAGGAAGGAAGGATAGAAGAAAATAATGGATATCGAAACTTAAAATTTTAAATCCATTGGCTGTAATATGTTTAAGCCATTTTAATGCAATGTGAATTTTAATTTTAAAATACTTATTTATTGTTCTTATTTGTTATAATGTTATTGTTGATTGAATTCTTAATTTTGTTAAAGTATTTATATATCTTAAAGTGTTGATAAGGCTGTAATATGTATAAGCCATTTTTAATGTGGGAGTTATGATTATATAATTTTTTTTAAATTTTAATAATATAGATTTTAATTTTAACATTTAAAACTGTATTTTACTTTTTACAGTTGGAGATTTTAATATGTTTACTTTTTAAAATTTTATGCATTTTATTTTTGAAAGTTGTTATTAATTTAAATTATAATAAGGGGGGACCTGTAAGTAGCCGAATGCCCGGACGGGCGATGCCGGTGGGGCGCCCCTTTGGGGGCAAGGGCCCTGCCGGTAAGGCCCGTCGGGAACGGTGAAAGCAGGTATTTTATTTTATTATATCATATTTTAAATTGTATAGGGAAAGTAATTAGTGGAGATCGTAAATATTTTATTATATTTATACATTGTAATTTTAAAGGTATATGTTTGAGAATTTTAATTTTAAATAACACTAGTTATTTTTAATGAATTAGTATAAAAGGCAGGGGGTGGTTGTCTTCCCTAGTGGCAGCCTCACCGATGGCCCCCGTGGTAATTACTGGATTAGTAAGCTAATGCCACTACCTTAATAGGGGCCCCCCGCCGTTCCCAAGCTCGTTCATCGATTTGTGAAGAATATAAAAATTTCTTTTTTTTTTTTTAATTTTCTATTATTTTATATATGTGGTAGTTTTTAACAACTTGGCAGTGGTTTAGAGGTTTTAATAACTTTATAATATAATATAAGATAATTGAAAGATTACTAATGCACTTAAGAAGAGAACATGGAAGAATGGAAATGAATCACAGGAATCCCGAAGGGCCGAAATAGGCTAGGTGGGAGACAGAATAAATACTTTAACTTGTCCCCTAAGGGGGGTGGATAAGGTTTGTTCCCGAGTTGGAGAAATCCAACTGCGGTCGTGCATCTCCCTGTTTGAGGTGTCGGAGCGTTGCCACGCTCTAGTATCCAAAGGGAGTAACCACATACACACTCGCAGGGGTGCGATGTTGCTCCGGGGCTCGTGAGTATTGGTGGGCACTACACCAGGATGGGTTCCTTGGCGTCTTGTGCTAGCTTAACGCTTCCGTGATCCCTCAGCACAAAAACCTCTCACACCCAAGTCACCCTGCAGCCTCCTCGTGGCGTCACCGGATCTGGAAGTGATGCAGGCTATGGTGTGCGGGCCCTATGCATCTCGGCTCCTCAGAGATGAGAAAGGGGTATCTGCCTTGATGGATTCTCCGATAGATGGCAACAAGGAGAAACCACTAGGTGGGGTGTTAGACTACCTAGCGCTCAGGCTGTTGGGGCCCAAAAGCCCTGGACTCCAAGTGGGAGGCCGAGGGTAATGGTAATGGACGAACCTGATGCAGTCTGGGAAATAGGTCCCACACCCGGACCTTCGGGTTGTAAGGGTGTCCCCCCGGTGGGTGCACCAGGTAATAAGGAGTACCCTGTGGGATCCTATAGTACCAGACGGTCAGGCTGGAAAACCCACAAATGCCATGAAAATTAGGTAGTACTACGGGCGACTAGGTTAGCCCCACGGTCAGGTTTTCTGCCGTGACTGGTCTGGGTTGGATTCGTAGTGGTGGTGGTTGCCTACATGCTGGGCAGGCCTGGAGAGGACCCTCCCCTGAGAAAGGCCGACGAGTTGTCTGCGAAAGTGACCAGGAGCAGGCCTGGTGAGTCTGTTAGGGGTAAGATGGGCCCCGACTCAAACCAAGAGGAGGCTGAGCTGAGGATCTCAGTCGGGGGACAGGTAAGTGGGCGAGAACCGGGGATGGGTTGCCCTTGGCTCTCTCGCTAACTTCTGTCTTCCTTTGGTAGGTGACATGGAGGCGCAGTTCTGCGTCCGCGTTTGGGTTCGCGCGGTTCCAACAGACTGTTAGCTAAAGTACACTGCGTGGTAGAGCGTGACCTCTCTCCTCGCCCATGGGGGCCGGGCGCCAGGATGGCCCATGGGGGCCGGGCGCCATGATGGCCTATGGCTAAGAGGCACCGTTAACAAAGAAAGCCACGACTTTTGTCGTGAGTAAATCGGTATGTCCCCTACAGGGACGAGGAACTGTTAATCCAGCCTAAGGCTGGAGGTAGCTGGACAGATAGGAAAGAAAGGTTGAAGGACCTAATAACAACAGAGGTGCCGCGTGCACAAGTAGTCTGGAGGATAAGAGAACTTATCGATCCGGACACAAAGTGGGAAGACATAGTGGAACCAGACAGTGAGACCAAGGAATGGATGAAACGAGCCCGAGCATTAATTGTCGGGTTCGATAAAGACATGGTATGGGCCAATGTCAAGGAATAACTTAATAAAGTACATCCACTTAAACCAGACGAGATCGAGGAAACGAGTGAACCAGAGAAGGACCCCTGTGACGAGTCTGCCGATACGTTCAGTGAGTTGGTGGACTACTGTACGGACATCAGCAAAAAGTTAAATAGAAAAAATATAAGGTATATAATGCCAAGACTGAACAAATTACAGGCCATGATGCAAAACCTCTTAATTGAGAATGCGAAATTAAAGGCCACAGTCGAGACTTATCAGAAGCTGGACAGAAACACCCAGCAAAAGACACCAAAATCCTTTGCAGATATAGTAAAGGAAACATCACGTGCGCCAAACCAGACTATCAAAGAGGCCACGGAAAAACTGGCTAGAAAACTGGTAATGGTATTACCACAAACTGATAAAGAGAGCAAACGGACAAAGGAACAGATCCAGAAAAATCTGAATCCAAACAAGGAAGGTCTGAAGATCAAGAACAAGTACCAACTGAAAAATGGTGGTGTAATGATTGAAGCAGGGGATCAACAAACCCTGGAAAAATTAAAGGTCGCAGAATCTATCACAAAGCTGGGATTGAGGGTGGAAACACCCAGGAAAGAAGGCCCAAAAATAATGGTATTCAATATACCAAGAGAGGCCGACAATGATTCACTAATTGCGGACATACACAAACAGAACTTTGAAGGTTCTGGCATATCAGCTAAAGATCTGAAAGCTGAAATGATTCCTAGAATACGTAAAGGAGATAGAACCAAGGAAATGGTATATATAGTGTTTGAATGTACCTCTAGAGTTAGAAAACACCTAATGGATTCTGAGAGACTGTACATATCCTTAGTATGTTGCAGACTTAAGGACTTCTTTGACCCATTAAGGTGTTATAAGTGCCAGAAGTACGGGCACCAGGCAGGCAAATGCACAGGCAAGGAGACATGTTCAAATTGCGGAGAAGGACATAGCTACAAAGGAAGAAAAAAGGACATCGGAGGTACAAATTGTAAAGCCGAAAAGAAGAATGATGAACACAAAGTGGACTCTAAGGACTGTCCTTCATATCTGAGGGTTTACGAGATGGAAATACAAAGAACCGACTATGGCTGTTAAATCCATCAATATAGCCCAGCTGAACATGCAGCGATCAGCAGTGGTCGCTCATGAAATTGTCAAAATAGCAAACGAGATAAATATCGATGTACTTCTATTTCAAGAGCCATATGTGCTCAGAGATAAAGTGATGGGACTGCCTGGCCAAGTACTGCAGGTTGGATCACCCGAGGCAGGAATATGGGTCAGAAGTCCTCAAGCTATTATGCTAGTGGGAAATCTGTCCTGTGAACATCACGTTGTGGCATCTATGTTGGTTGGTGACAGACAAATTTATCTTGTGTCATATTTTTAGTTTGCGGATGACATCGAAACTCACCTCAAAAGGTGGGACGAGATATTGGAAAAACTTGGAACAGTACCAGTACTGCTTGGTGCGGATGTCAACGCAAAATCAGAGATGTGGCATTCTCCAACAACAGATGCCAAGGGAATAGACGTTAAGGCGGTTCCCTATATAGACTGCGTTTGTGTGTGTGAGGCAGAAAATCGATAAAGCGCAAGGTCGCCGCCGGCCGACGTGTGTAACGCAGTTTGACCTCTACGTGCAAGCCGCTCAGCTGGCGCGAAGATCTGTACTAGTATTCATTTTCCTATGGGACTTTAAGCGGTGACCATATCATTTTATTTGTGAGAAGTATAGTTTAAAGTCCAACGCGTGCTTCTATTTGTGCGTTTTTTAGATTCTGGTTTCTATAATCTCAGATACGGCAGTCTGAAAAAGCCGTTTTTAGCCATTTTGTGAGGCCCGAAAATCATATTTAAAACACGCGTACCGAATCTTTGAGCTTATGTCGTCATACACTGACGTGTGTGTTCTTTTCGTAGACGAACCATTTTGAAGCGCGTTGAGTAGTTCCGTCAAAAAATGAACACTCGCAACTTGCTGCAACGCATTCCAAGCGCAGGTAGGGAACCCCCTTAATGAATTCATCCTGTTGCATAATTTAAGAGTATGCAACAAAATGGGACAAATGGCTACATTTGTCTCACCTGCTACGAACACGGAAACTTACATACATGTCACACTAACAACCAGTGATATAGCAGGAATGATCAGTAACTGGAAAGTAGTCGATGAGACCTCAGGATGATTAAATTTGACATTGCTAACGTCCCCAGTAAGATAGAGGATGACGAATTAACCCAACCAAGGTACTTGCAAGGGGCTGTCGATTGGAGGAAATTCGACCAGACTCTAACCAGAGAGGTCCAGTCGATATGCAGTGACAACCCAGCTGAGCTAACTGAACGGATCACCATGGCAATAACAAAATCCTGTGACAAAAATATGGATAAGGCACACAGGAAATCACAGATTAATAAATGGCAGGACCATGATCTTGAAGCTTCAAGGAAGCACGTTAAAAGAAAAGATTGCGGAGGAAAATGAAAAACACCATGAATGACGAACTAAGGAACCAGATAGCTGCCGAATATAGAAGAACGAACAGGGCCTATAAGAACGAGGTCCGGAGAAAGAGAAAAGAGGCTTGGCAAGTTCTTCTGGAAACAAAGGGAAACGAGGACCCATGGGGAGTAGTTTACAGAATGATATCTGGTAAAACTAGAACGACAGAAGTATTACAGAACATCACAGTGGAAGGTGCCAACCACGAATACTCGATACAGGCCAATGTGGACAGACTGATGGAAGCTCTACTTCCTGAAGACACCCTAGAAGGAGAAAACGAAGAGCATCTGCTGAAGAGGAGAGCAATGAAAATCTTACCGGAGACGGCTGACTCTCCACCAGTGACACTGGCTGAACTGACTACGGTCATCAGCCAGTTGAAGCTGAAGAAAGCTCCAGGAGGTGACAACATCACAGCAGAAATTCTTTAGAGATGCTATGGTAGGCTTAAACATCTGTTGGTTAAGCTCTTCAACATTATGTTGGAAAGAGGAATCTTTCCACATCAATGGCAACAAGGCACATTACGAATATTATATAAGGGCAACGGAAAGGATCCAACACTACCAAAATCCTACCGGCCTTTAACCTTGTTGCCAATACTTGGAAAAACGTTCGAAAAGTTAATCAATGCGAGGCTACTAGCTCACTTGGAAAGAGTTCACGGCCTTTCTAAATTCCAATACGGATTTACGAAGGGAAAGAGCACAGAACTGGCACTCGTGGAAGTTGTTCAGACAATCAGAACAGCTGAGGAGCCGTACATAATGGGTGTGTTTCTGGATATCGCTGGAGCTTTTGACAATGCTTGGTGGCCTGAGATTCTATGGCAACTTAAATGCAAGAACTGTCCACGGGATGTCTACAAAGTAATCATAGATTACTTCAGCAATAGAACATGAACTTTCACACTGGGCAATCTGCAGAGAACCAGAGTACTGACCAAGGGCTGTCCGCAAGGATCAGTTTTAGGTCCAGTGCTATGGAATGTTATATTCAACCAGGTCCTGACACTAGAACTTCCCAGTGGTTGCAGAATATATGGATATGCAGATGACGGATTACTGCCCGTGGCTGGATATTCTCGAAGAGAGTTGGAGGAGAAAGGAGAATCGGTACTCAAGAAAATTGAGAAATGGGCCAACACAGCAAAGCTCAGATTCTCTATCGCGAAGACAGTGTGTATGCCATTCCGTGGCAGCTTCAAGCAAAGACCACCAGAAGTGAGATTCTAAGGCAGGCCCCTTAAGTTCGTTAAGTCCTGTAAGTACCTTGGAATAATCCTCGACCCGTCATTAACGTTCTTGGAACATATCAAATATGTTTCACAAAAGGCCGTGGTTCTGTTAGCCAAAACAAGAACATTGGCTCCTGCTGGAAGAGGGTTGCGCTTCCAGACACTAAAGACATTGTATGAAGGGGTATTTGTACCTATAATGTGTTATGGTGCCGCGGCGTGGTGCGACAGAGCACAACAGTCTCATCAAAAACGTCAACTTGTGAAAGCTCAGTGCACGGCACTATTACTACTAAGAAAGGCTTACAGAACCACGGCAAATGACGCCTTGCCTGTGCTGGCAGGGGTCCTTCCACTGGACTTACTCGTTTCGGAAAGAGGCAATCTTAGGCGGCAAGTACATGACAGACCGCCAACAGACCTGGAAAAACGTGCTGCGAGGATGAGCAGTCTAGCTGTGTGGCAAGAAAGATGGGACCAGTCCACCAAAGGGAGGGAAACCTAATCGGTGTTCCCCAACGTGCAAGAATGTATGAAACTTAAGTGGCTGAATATTACCCATGAATTGGCCCAATTATTAACAGGACATGGGAACTTAAAAAGCTAAATTATACGAGTTTGGACTGATCACCTCTCCATAATGTACGGTATGCGAAGTTCCAGATACCATCCAACATGTTGTATGGGAATGTCCCAAAATACAGGACATAAGAGAAGAAACAGCTGCACAGCTGGAGGCGCTCGGAATCGAACACGTCGACAGACACACCGCACTAGCCAGGAAGACCACAGCACCAATAATCTATCAGATGGCAAAAAGGATATACGACAGGTAGCGGGAATTTGATACCTGGCAGGAGGACCAGGCAAACAATGTCACCAATGACTGACACAGAACAAGAACAAAGTTATTGGCCGTTCTTGTGGCAACCGGTCGTATTTGTTAGAGAAAGACTGCCTAGACTATGGAATAGAATTACGTACCATCGTAGAAACAGGATGCTAAGAGACCGAAGAAAGCATGTCATGTTCCGGTTCAGGAGGAATCTTGAAAATGGGAACATAGATATAGAGAATCCACCGGTACCTGCGCACACCAATGAACTGTGGAACCAGGTCGAGAGACAATATGGCAACTCTTCTTTGTCCTCAAAGAAGAAGTTAACGGATGTGACAAAATCAAGACCTAGAAATCCAGATGTAACAGCTAACTGGACAAGACAGCCACCTCGTACCACTTACGAGGAAATAGAAAGGCGAGAACGAGTCCGTAGTCTGGATGATCCAATAATTTTCACCGCAGCAATGGCTACACTTCTGAGGGATCAAGAAGGAGGGGAACATATATTGTTCCCACATCCTGAATATGCAGACAGGCATTTACTGGCAATGAACAACATGCCACGCCAGATTGCAGAACTCAAAGAACTGGTAGAAACAGCCCTGGAAAAAAGAGATGAGATCTTGGACCTTGACAAGGCGAAAAAGGATGCCATAAGAACATATGGTCGTAGAACATTCAATTACAGAAAGCCTTTCCAGGGCTATCATGTTTCACATTACTAAGAGGTTTCGGAAGAATCTGCTAAAGATCACCACCTCAATCAGTACAAGGGTAAGGATGAGATGACGGTTACCGCACTCATCCCCCCTTGTACTTACTAGTCCAATAACCTTTCATTGGGGCATTCGGGTAAGACCATTAGAATGGTAGAATGCACTAATAAATGGGAGGAGGTCAAGTTTTTCTATAGAGAAGCCAACCGCTAGTGACACCAAGAACAAACAACAAGTCACAAGTGAATGTAGCGGATTTAAGATCAAAATGTGCGGAGCACTAGCCTGTTCGCAAGAATAGCAGTTCTAGTGCGGGAGAAGGGAGGGTCCGCGAGGCCTTCGGGCCTAGAAAAACTTGTCCCCTACGGACTCGTGGAACCACCGGATCTTAGAACCGATGCAGGCTCTGGCGTGCGGGCCTTATGCATCTCGGCTCCTCAGAGCTGGGAAAGGGGTATCTGCCTTGATGGATTCTCCGATAGATGGCAACAAGGAGAAACCACTAGGCGGGGCGATAGACTACCTAGCGTTCAGGCTGTTGGGGCCCAAAAGCCCTGGACTCCAAGTGGGAGACTGAGGGTAATGGTAAAGGACAAACCTGATGCAGTCTGGGAAACAGGTTCCACGCCCGGACCTACGGGTTGTAAGGGAGTCCCCCCGGTGGGTACTCCAGGTAATAAGGAATACCCTGTGGGATCCTCTAGTACCAGACGGTCAGGCTTGAAAACCCACGAATGCCTTGAAAATTAGGTAGTACTATGGGCGACCAGGTTAGTCCCACGGCATGGTTATCTGCCGTGACTGGTCAGGGTTGGATTCGTAGTGGTGGTGGTTGCCTATATGCTTGGCAGGCCTGGAGGGGACCTTCCCCTGAGAAAGGCCGACGAGTAGTCTGCGAAAGTGACCGGGAGCAGGCCCGGTGAGTCTGTTAGGGGTAAGATGGGCCCCGACTCAAACCAAGAGTAAGCTGAACTGAGGATCTCAGTCGGGGGACAGGTAAGTGGGTGAGATCCGGGGATGGGTGGCCCTTGGCTCTCTCGCTAGCTTCTGTCTTTCTTTGGTAGGTATCATGGAGGCGCAGTTCTGCCCTCTTCGAAAGGGTTCGCGCGGTTCCAACAGACTGTTAGCTAAAGTACACTGTGTGGCAGAGCGTGATCTCTCCCCTCGCCAATGGGGGCCGGGTGCGGGAATCGTCTTGGCTAAAAGGCACCGTTAACAAAGAAAGCCACGTGAAAGCATGAGAAACATTGTATGTCCCCTAGGAAGTAATAGTAAATTTAATTAGAAATAATAATTGGCGTGTACAAAATACAGAAGGGAATCTATTTACATACGACTCAATCCACGGGCAGGAGAACATAGACATTACGTTAAAAACAGACGACATCAATGGAAAAATAGAAAATTGGCAAGTCAAAGAAAGCATAAGCGCCCACAACACGATTTATTTTAATATATTACAGGAGGAAGAAGAAACAATCAAACAAGAAAAAAGACTACATAAACAAGTACAAGATTGGGAATTAGCAAGAAACACCATAGCCAAAGAAATTAATAAAATACACGAATCAAAATTTACAACAACGGAACAAATAGAAGAATACATAAACAAAATACAGGAAACAATTAGGATAACATGCAAACAAGAATAACAAAAAAAATTCAAAACAGGAAGAAAAACCGGTGGTGGAATAACGACTTAACAAATCATAGGAAAAAAGTAATAAGTTTAAATAGAAAATACAGGAAATGCTGACAATGCAGAGCCAAGGAACAATATAAAGAAAAATGTAGACAAGAGAGGAAAAATTATAAAATAAAAATTAAAGAAAATATGAGCAAAAAATGGGCCGAATTCATTAAAGAGGAAGTAAAAAATAACCCATGGAACATACCGGACAAAATTGCAAGGGGTAAATTAAGAAGAAAACAACCAATTAATAGCATAAAAACTAATGATAAACACACAACGTCAATAGAAGAAACATACACAACACTACTTAATGAATTACTACCTAATTTAGAAGAAGAAATAGAAGAAACAGAAATAGAATACAACACGGAACAAGAAACAGAAGAAGAAATTACATTAGAAGAACTCAAAGCAGCAATAGACCAAGGCAGCAATAAAAAAGCACCAGGATTAGATAAAATAACAGTAGAAGTAGTAAAAAATCTATGGGACACAATAAAACACGAGATAAAAATAATAATAGACGATCTATACAATAAAGGTATTTGCCCTGAAAATTGGAAAGAAGGTAAAGTAATATTTTTATATAAAGGAAAAAACAAAAGCAAATTCAAATCAGAATCTTACAGACCAATTTGCCTCCTCCCGGTACTAAGCAAAATTTATGAAAGAATAATAACAAAAATCAAACCTAATATACAAAAATTTCTACATAACAATCAATTTGGATTCAGAGAAAAAAGATCAACTGAGCAAGCAGTAAATAAATTACTAAAAGAAATGGAAGAAACTAAAGAAAAATATACCATAGGAATTTCAATCGATATCACAAACGCTTTATCAACAGTAACATGGCAATCAATAAAGAAACAACTAAATAAAGTCCAAATTAATAATAATATTAAAAAGATATTATGGGATTATCTAGACAATCGAAAATTAATAATGTTGGAAGGTAAAATGAAAATCGAGAAAAGAAGTAACCACGGCTGTCCACAAGGATCTGTATTGGGACCAACATTATGGAACTAAGTAATAAACGATTTTTTAACTGTAAATAATAATGAAAATATAATAGCCTTTGTGGATGATTGTATAATATTAATTAAAGGAAACAATAGAAAAGAATTAGAAGAAAAATCAAATCAAATATTACAAAAAACATATGAATGGATGAAAACAAAAAATTTAAAGCTATCAAATAAAACTGTTGCAATAATGTTAAAAGGTAATTTAGACAATAGAACACCAGTAATAAAATATAATAGCCATTCCATAAAATTTAACAATGAAATAATGTACTTGGGGATCAAATAAGACAAACTAACTTTCCTACCACACATTAAATATATTACAGATAAAGTCAAAATAATATTTTTAAGATTACAACAAGTTTGGAAGGAAATAAAATACAGCAGAAAATATCAAGTAATAACTTATAATGCATTATTTTTGAACATAATTCAATACGCAAGTACTAGTTTTCACACAAGAATCGAAAACTCAAACATCAAGAGAACATTAAGAGCAGCACAGAGATATACATTAATAAAATTAACTGATTTAACACCAACCACTTCTTATATAGCAACAATAACAGTAAACAAAGTTATCCCAATTGATTACAGTATACAAGACAGAAACACAATATACAAAATCATTAATAATCAAGAAACAATCGAAGACAGGGGCGACAATTACATTAAATTAACGGAAGACAATAAAACATGGATTCAAAGAAACCAAGATACACAAGTTGGAATAAAACAGATTAAAAAAGAATTTTATAAAAAAAGCATCAAACAATGGGAAGAGGAATACAAGAACACGGAAGGAAGCTATAAATTAAAAAACTACATTAAAGACATTAACCATTGGTACAACAACAAACACACAATGACAAAATCACAAGTTAAATTAATAACGGAACACGGACAGATAAAAGAATACCTCAAGAAAATAAATAAAATAAAAGATAGCACATGTCAATGTAGAAAAGAAGAGCAAACAACATACCACATCCTATATAATTGCTAACTAATAAAAGAAGAAAAAACAAATTAAAAAAAGAATTACAGGAACATAATGAAGATTGGCGATTAAGAAGAATGTATATATACGTTGATTAAATTTGTGTAATCATAAATCAATTCATGGAAGAAGCATACAACTTAATAAAAACATTAAACGACGATCTGGAAACCTAGCTGCAACGGGCGCGTATGAAAATGGAAACTCAAAATTTAAAATTAATTAACTCAGGAAATCTAATCAATTATAAATTAATAATTGAATTGGACGTTTGAGCGGGCATAGGTTACATAGGGGAAACAAAATTATAACGAATTTCAAATTTAAATTAATAACACAGGATGATGAACAATTAACAAAATAAACATAATTACAGGAAAAGAAGAAAAGAAGAGGGAGACCACATAGAACTTCGAGAAATTCGAGAAATTCAGTAACAGTCAGCAATCAACGTATCATCATGAATTTATCATTATCAATTTATCATCATCAATTTATCATAATCATTTATCACAATCATATCACATCAATCACCCCATTAAGCGAATACTTCACATTCCATTTCATTAACATATATAACCATCTCATTACAGCAATCAGGACAATAAAAACCAAATTTACAGGAAAGAAGAAACAGAAAAAAGATGTTCGACGAAATTCTGGCAATATACATACATATACATCAACAACATCATCACCAACATTAGAAACAAGAAAGAAGAGAGAAAGGAAAAGACATGGACAACACCTCAGACAACACCAGGGACATGGAAGGAGCGACAGACCAAGAAGAACATGAGACCATCCAGACAGAGGAGAAACTTAAGAAGAAGAGCCGGAGGCAACAATGAGGAGATTATAAATCCACAAAACATCTACACAGATTTCGAAAGAAAACTACAAATTAGCAGTCTAGAAACAACGGAAAATTTACAGTTAGCAATTCAATTAGTAATCATGAGTCAACACCCGGGACAAGAAATTTTATATCCAAAATCGGAATTCATCGCTAAAAGAATTTTTAAACAGTCAAATTTGCCAATAGACCCGGAGACACAAACACTTAGTAGAAACATCAAATAAAGACAGAGAAGTAGAGATAGATTGGAATAAAGAATACAGACACCACATACTATTTTTTGGAAGAACATTAATTTATAACAAAAACCAAAACACATGGGAGGAAAAATTGTTCATAAATAGGAGTCCGTCTCCTCATTGATGCTGAAGGTTAAACCATCAATTCACCAAACATAATAAATCAAAATAATGTATCATAATTAATTTATCATAATCATATCATATAAATACACTCATTAAGCGAATATTTCACATATCATTTCATTAACATAAATAACAATCTCACAGTATTCCAACAGAATTCATCACTATTACATAATCATTCATATTCATAACCATAAACTAATTATCATAAACTATTCATGTCACAAACATCCACCATCACTTAGATAAATGTAACTGCGTAAATGCAGAGGTACACAATCAAAATTACTTATTGTTCATCATCTTCATCATATGTTTTTGAAAAGAAAAGAAAAGAGAAAATAAAAAAAAGGGAGGGGCTAAGGGTCAGCCGGGCGACAACCTCCGTGCGGTTCCCCATGGAAACTGGGGCTTCGGTAGCATTTAGACAGGTGCACTAGACCGAAAGTGGAAACCGATACCGGAACCTGACCCTGCCAGAAGGCCACTTTGCCCCGGGAGCGGGCAGGCTGGCGCGCGTCTGGACGGCCGGAGGAGTCGGAGGGCTGAAAAGCCCCGATACCAAAGGTTCGGGGGACGCGCGTCGGGTCGACCGGGCTCGGGGGAATGGGTAAGAAGGAGAACAGGGACGGGGAAAGGATCGGAGGAAGCAGAAGGGAAGGGACAGCTGTAGTAGAATAGTTCAGTAGGCTCCGCTCCCTCGGGTGGATCGGCGTCGGACTGGGAGGACTGGCTTCACCGCCCCGGCCTAGGAAGACGTCGGCATTTCAACTGCCCGAGGGAGTCGGTAGACTTAAAAAAAAATTTAAATTTAACAATCTGCAAACTTTGTCTCTCGCCTCTAATTTTAGAGGAAAAGAGAGAAACCGCTACGAGGCCCCAAGCAAATAGTCGCCTATCCTCTGTTGTTGGAAGTTTCACTGAAAACAACAGAGGACCTCCCAGGTTCCCAAGTCCAACGGGATTTACAAAAGAAAAATTTGGCATAAGATTACAAAAAATATTAATTGTACACCGTCTGGAGATAGGATCGCGACAATGCCCGGGAACGGCTCGCTTGGCGCTACAGCTGTGCGTTCCCTGGGAAACTCCTCCGACCTGCCAAAGGACGGTGTTTCATAAATAAAATCAACATTTTACTATAGTGGGAATAATCGTTTAAAAAAGAAATTCAATCGTGGAGAATAATCGCTCAGTAAATATTAAAGTAAATTTATCGCAGAAGTAAATCTAAATTAAATAATAATATAATCAACGAGTGACTACCGAAAGGGCGGGTAGTCGGGAGAAGTCAGGCAATCAAGGCAACGCCGGTGGTGGTTTTTTTTTTATCCCAGGCCAATTTTTGTTTCTTTTTTATTAAAAATTCAAATATTCAATCTTTTAATAATTCGAATGTTGGTAGATGGTTTCAGTAAAGTAAAATCCTAATAAAGCAAACATTTAAACCCTGGAAGGCCTTCAGCCAAGTAGGGTCAAGGATTATCTAACTTTTTTTTTGTCCCCTAGGATGGCCCCGACTCAAACCAAGAGGAGGCTGACCTGAGGATCTCAGTCGGGGGATAGGTAAGTGGGCGAGATCCGGGGATGGGTGGCCCTTGGCTCTCTTGCTAGCTTCTTTCTTCCTTTTGTAGGTGTATGGAGGCGCAGTTCTGCATTCTGCGAAAGGGTTCGCGCGGTTCCAACAGACTGCGTGGCAGAGTGTGATCTCTCCCCTCGCCCATGGGGGCCGGGCGCCGGGATGGCCTAGGCTAAGAGGCATCGTTGACAAAGAAAGCCACGTGAAAGTGTAAGTACATTGCATGTATGTCCCCTATGACGGGGGGCTAAGGTGTGTTCTCGCGTTGGAAAAATCCAACGGCGGTCGAGCATCTCCCTGTTTGAGGTGTCGGAGCGGTGCCACGCTCTAGTATCCGAAGGGAGTAACCACATACACACTCGCAGGGGTGCGATGTTGCTCCGGGGCTCGTGAGTATTAGTGGGCACTATACCAGGATGGGTTCCTTGGCCTCTGGTGCTAGCTTAATGCTTCCATGATCCCTCAGCACATAAACCTCTCACACCCAAGTCAACCTGCAGCCTCCTCGTGGCGCCACCGGATCTTAGAACCGATGCAGGCTCTGGTGTGCGGGCCCTATGCGTCTCGGCTCCTCAGAGCTGGGAAAGGGGTATCTGCCTTGATGGATTCTCCGATAGATGGCAACAAGGAGAAACCACTAGGCGGGGCGTTAAGACTAACTAGCGTTCAGGCTGTTGGGGTCCAAAAGCCCTGGACTCCAAGTCCAGGGAGACTGAGGGTAATGGTAAAGGACAAACCTGATGCAGTCTGGGAAACAGGATCTGCTCGCAGTGTGGATGCGAAGGACATTCATACAAGAAATGTGAAAAGGTTGGAAACTGTTGTGCGAATTGCAAGGCAGAAAAACTAAATGACAAGCACAGGGTAGACTCAAGGGAATGCCCTTTTTATCTAAAAGCATACGAAATGAAAATCCAAAGAACCGACTATGGGTGCTGAACAACTAAAGATAGCACAGCTAAACATGCAAAGGTCGGCAGTAGTCACGGATGAAACAGTTCGTATTGCAGAGCTCCGACATTTAGACAACATGCTGTTGCAGGACACGTATACACTTCGAGGAGAGGTAATAGGTATGCCAGGCAAAGTATTAGTCAAGGGAGAAAATCCTAAAACTGCTACATGGATCAGAAATCCATCAATTACCTCAATGGTAATTGAACATCTGTCCAACGAACATCACATGGTGGCAGTAGTGAAATGGCAAGGTGAACAGTATTATATGATATCATATTTCCAGTTCGCAGATCCAACATCGCACCATCTCCTGCACTGGAAGAAAATCATTCAAAAACTGGGAACAAAAAACACCCTATTGGGAGCCGATGTAAATGCGAAATTGGAACTCAGGTACTCCCCAGTCACAGATGAGAAAGGAGAAGAAGTGAACGAGTTCATTCTTGCACATGAACTGGATGTCTGCAATTCGCCGGCATGTATGCCCACTTACGTTTCACCAGTAACTGGAATGGAAACATGCCTAGATGTAACACTGGCCTCCAGAAAAGTTGCATTAATTGGAAGGTTGAAGACGAGACTTCATCTGACCTCAGAATAATAACCTTTACCCTAACATCTCAAAGGGCCAATATAGCAGATGATGACGTCTTCATCCAACACAGGTATGTATATGGAGGAGTAAACTGGAGAACTTTTGACAAAATACTTTGTTAAAAAGTGTCAAAAATTGACAAAACGAAGAGCGGAGAAATAATGGCAAATGAACTGACAGAAGCAATCATATATACGTGTGATAAAACCATGTCAAAAGTAACCAGGAAATCCCAGACAAACAAATGGTGGGATACAGAGCTAGAGGAGGAAAGGAAAGGCTTAAGGAAGATGAGAAGAGATCTCAAAAAGATCAGAGATCCAGTTGTAAGACAACAACAGGCAGAATAGTACAGATACCAGAGCAGACGATGTAAGAAGAGCATCAGAGTAAAAAGGAAAGAGGCATGGCAGACTCTAATAGAGACAAAAGGAAACGACGACCCATGGGGTGTTATTTATAAAATAACATCCGGCAAGACAAAGACGCCTAATATACTAAGAAGAGTAATTTTCGAAGGAGTTGAAGGAGACATAGACGTAAATGCAAACATCAAAGTATAAATATCAACACTATTGCCCGATGATAGTGAGAACAAGGACACACCCGGACATGGCAACAAAATAAGTGAGATGTCAATTATTCCTGACACAGATGACTGTGAGGATTTGAAAACTCACGAGCTTCATGGGATATTAAATGAAATGAAGCTGAAAAAGGCTCCTGGGATGGACAATATCACGACTGAAATATTATTGAGGTGTGCTCCTAGGATCAAAGATCTACTAGTTCTAGTCTACAACAAACTGTTGGAAGAGGGCACGTTTCCACTCACGGAAACAAGGAATCTTACAGATTCTATACAAAGGAGGAGGCAAGGATCCCACGAAACCAAAGTCATGCCGACCTTTAACACTGCTGCCAGTTTTGGGGAAAATATATGAGAAGTTCATATATGGGAGACTGCTTTCCCATCAGCCAAGGCACAATGCACTATCAATCAAGCAGTACGGCTTCCAGAGTGGAAGAAGTGCCGAAATAGCAGTATTGGCGGTGGTAGACAGAGTCGAGGGAACTAGGGAGTCCTACGTGATAGGAATCTTCCTAGATATTGCAGGAGCCTTCGACAATGCTTGGTAGCCAGAAATCGTGTGGCAACTAAAAAGAAAGAAATGCCCCAAAAATATATACAGAACACTCCTAGGTTACTTCCACCAGAGAACCTGCACTTACGTAGATGGAAGTACAACTGTCATAAAAACGCTAACGAAGGGATGTCCACAGGGCTCAGTCCTGGGACCTCTGCTGTGGAACATATTGTTCGACAGTATGCTAACCCAGGACCTCCCTGCTGGATGTGAAATTTTTGGTTACGCTGATGATGGACTGGGGATTGTGGACGGTTCATCACGTAGAGAGATTGAGGAAAAGAGTGAAATTATCTTCAAGAAACTTGAAAAATGGGCCTCTTCTACAAGACTGGAGTTCTCAGTAGAGAAAACTGTATGTATGTCTTTCAAGAGCAATTTTCAGAAAAGATGGCCAGTAATCAGGTTCCAATGCAGGCCATTGAAATTCGTATCCAAGGTTAAATACCTTGGAGTCATGATGGACTGCTCACTGACCTTCCTGGAGAATGTCAAATACGTGACTACCAAAGCAATAGTGTTATTGGCAAAAACCAAAACTCTATTACCTCCAGGATGAGGACCAAAGTTTCAAACACTAAAAGTCATGTACAAAGGAGTCTTTAAAGCAATCATGACATATGCAGCAGGAGCTTGGGTGCACAAAGCAAAGCATACACATGTGGTCAGACATCTAATAAAGGCACAAAGAACAGCCTTACTAACGTTGACCAAAGCCTATAAAACTGTGGCTAATGAAGCTCTACCAGTGTTGACTGGAGTAATCCCCATAGACCTGCTGGTCCTGGAGAGAGGTGAATTGAGAAGGAAAACGGGAAACAGCAAACCAACAGACATGGAAAAGAGAACTGCATGGGAGGAGACCTTGAAGGTGTGGCAAAGAAGATGGCAAGATTCAGAAAAAGGCAGCGAGCTATATACTGTCTTCCCACAAGTGAGGGAACGACTAAAGCTAAAACTGAACATAACTCATAACTGCTCTCAGGTCCAAACAGGACAAGGTAATTTTAAAGCCAAGCTTTACAAGCTGGGATTAGTTGAATCGCCAATGTGCATCACTTGCCAGACTGAAGATACAATTGGACATGTGCTATGGGAATGCGAAAAGGTAAGGGATATAAGAGCAGAAATCCTGGAACAACTACAGGCCTTTAATATTTATACCATAGACAGGCACACATGTCTTCAAAGGCAACAAACAGCGAGCATCTTACATGACTTTAGCAACAAAGTCATGGAGAGATTGCAACAATTCGACAGCTGGCTGGAGGAGCCAGAAGAAAACAATGACAATAATGAGTAACAACCAAAGAAGTACAACTTGGCCATATCTTTGGCAACCCATAGTTTTGGTCAGAACCAGGTTATCAGCACTTTGGGACAGATGTTCCAACCTTTGCAGAAGCAGAGTGAAAAGGAACAAAAGGAGACAAATAATGTTCCTGTTCAGAAAGAATACCAAAGCTAAAGCTAAAGGGGAAGCAGAATCTGGTACCAGCAAAGAGCACACCCAAGATCAATTATGGGACCAAGTCGAGAGAAAAGATGGAAGATTAGGCTTCATTCTGGAGGAAGAAGAAGATGGAAAAAGGCCAGAAAGACAACCAAACATAAAGGCAAACTAGACCAGAGTCGAACCGCGAACAACTTATGAAGTGTTAGAAAGAGCTGAATGAATAAGGAAACTAGATGACTTACAGATATTAGCTGCAGCCATGTCCACGTTAATAAGAGGAACTCCAGGAGGAGAACATATTCTCTTTCCCTATCCGGAATACATAGACAGGCAAATGCTTGCAACGAACAACATTCCGAAACATCTGGAGGAATTGAAAGAACTAGTGGCAGCTGCAATGCAAGAAAGAGGAGAAGAACTAGACATAGAAAAGGCTGAAAAGGAGGCAATAAAGACCAATGGATGCAGAGGCTTTAATTATATGAAGCCATTTAATGGATATCATGTTCAACATTACAGAGGAGGGAAGTATCTTAAGAACAGGAAACAAAAACACCTCCTCGAGTGTGTGGGTCAGAAGGGGAAGACGGAATTCCGCGCCCCTTCCCCAGCACACAATGATAGTCCAGTGATCGTTTGATTGGTATACTCGGGTAAAACTACTAGGATGGTACAGTACACCAATAAAGGGGAGGAGGGCAAGTTTTTCAAAGAGAAAACCCGAACAACAGGGAACAACAACCAGAACAAAGACAAGATCTAGCGGGTTACAAGATCAAGTGCAGAGCACTAGCCTGTTCGCAAGAATAGCAGTTCTAGTGCGGGAGAAGGGAGGGTCCGCGAGGCCTTCGGGCCTAGAAAAACTTGTCCCCTCGGGGACATATTCATCCATAGCTATGTTAAATAAAGTTATTCCCATAGAAAAAGAGATTCACACAAGAATCAAAATATATCATATGAAACATGAAGAGCAGGAGGTAAATTATGAGGGAATAAGATACAGAGGAGTTGACAGGGAAGGAAAAAGATGGATAATAGTAAACAATGAGAATATATATGGGTTAAAACCGATTAAAAAGCAACTACGGCACAAGAACATCAAAAAATGGATTACAGAATGGAAACTGAGCGAACAAAGCATAACAATAAAGAAGTATATAGACATTGATGATGATTATTACGAAACAAACAGTACATTCAGCCAGGACACAAAAACCATACTCAGCGGTCACGCGCAAACAAGATCATATTTAAAAAAGATAAACATAAGAACAGACAGAGTATGCCAATGCGGACAGGAGATGCAATATATAGAGCATATGGTTGAGAGGTGTGAGCTAGTCGGACGGGAAAGAGAACTGTTGAAATTAAAACTAGCAAGACTAGGAGAAACATGGCAACCTACCAGGTTCAAAATTTATAACAAAGAAATATATGCTGATACAGATAAATTTTTTAAATGTATAAATGTTCTAATCAAAACATTAAACGACGACCTAAACGGCTGATTTTAAAGTGTCATTGGCGTAATATGTTTAGCCAATTTTAATTTGTAATCCGGCAGGACTGTTTTAATATGTAAGGCAGAATATGTTTATGGCATTTTTAATTTGTGAGTACGTAATTGTCTTTTTAGATTACATATATAATTAATTTTAATAATATGGTGATATATGTTCAACACCTTTTTAATTTGAAACAGTGAACGTCTGAACTTTAAAGAAGATAATATTTTAATGTTGTGAATGTAAATATTTTAAAAGAAGAACAATTTTATTTATAGTTCTCCACATGTCCTACTGAAATTCAAGAGTTTTATACGAAGAATATGGATATAGAGACATATCACAAACAAATCCAAATTGGAAATTTTAAGATTTTACCATCGAACTGTATTTAATTTTTTAATATTTTACCTTTTATCTCTTTTAATAAATGAACAGTATTGGATTGTTTTTTACGTTTTATAACTGAGAATATATTTTATATTTTAAACTGTATATATTATATATTATTTTTTACAAATCACTGATCATTTTAAATTTTATGTTTTAACATTGTCAAATTTATATTTTAACCCTTAACTTGGCAGCGTATCTGTGCAGATACATTTTAAAAAATATTTTTTTTTTTCAATTGTTGTTACATAATCTATGTTCTGTAAAGACTTGGACATTGACATACACTTTTAAGTTTTATTCTTTGATATTTCTAGACATGTACAGTTGGTAACTGTGGTTCTGTAACAACTATTGTTTATAGTTGTACAAGTTGGTGGCTGATGGAGGTACTCCAACATCTCAGGTTAGATTTCTCATTACATATTATATTATTGTATTGTATTATGATTTTCTTATATTTGTTAGTTTTTAGCAGTGTTTCCCGCATGAAAATATCGTATATGTGAACTATTACAAAGGTTACGAAAAATTTTAGGTTTTTCAATGTTAGTATCTCAGGGGATACATAGCCAAGAAATCAACAAGTTTAAGATGTGTCCTACAGGATACAATGCCAGTTTATCAGTGAACTTTGGTTGTATCTTAGGAGATATTTTACTAGTTTCTTGTCATAGTACTGAGTTATTTTTCAACAATTGCATGCATGATGTATGCATCAGTGAAGTTAATGATAAGTTATTTAATTTCATGCCTGTTCGAGTTATTATGATTATATTCCCTAGTATACAGAGATAGTTACTTTGGAAGTGTTTTGTTATATTTGATGCAATTTTTTCATGAGGTTATCATGAAGCAAACATTTGTTTTATAATTTACGTGTCAACAATATGAATGTTAACATCACTATTCATACCTGGTACATGCAATATAAAAATTATGTCTTTAGTAGTGATGAATGCTATATATGTTCTTTGCAGACTTTACCTTATTCATTAGTTTTCATATTTCGTACCTGTGTTGTTTCTAATTGTTAGAGACCTGGAAATTTTGCAGGTGCATTTACCTGTAGGCTAGACTCTATAGTCCAATGTAGATTCAATCATATATCTGTTCGTTGACTATTGAATCATGGAATGACCAGTTTTACGTACAACAAATAGTGTGGAATTAGGTCCATGTTTTCGTACACTTATTATTGGCTGAGAGTTTTCAAGGATATGTTTGGTAAATAGTGATGCAATCATAAAGAGACTAAAATTCACATGTATTGAATTCTAGGTTGCCCTAAAACTTACCTGCGGAATTTGTGGTTCTCTACTCATTGTGAAATTCTTTTATGAAGTGCACAGTAAGCTAATAACTTTTTAATATTTTTTTTCAGAGTAGCTATGCATTTCTTCCAAGAACCAGACGTATAATGGCACTAGCACAAAACTGCGTCGTCGAAAACAAAGATGATACTGTCATTCTGGTTCCGAATCCGGGTGTTGAATCAGGTGACAGCAGCGACGAAGACGATCAGACGCCTGTAGTACATATTAGTCCAGGGGAAGATTTTGAAATCTTTGCTGTGCAAAATCACGTAGAAAATAGTAATGCCTTTCAAGAAACTGGTGAAGTGGTGGATGTTGGTGAAAA
>PNEQ01047187.1:8778-30394 GCA_003012365.1 Medauroidea extradentata
AAAAAAAAAAAAAAAAAAAAAAATATCTGGTACCAATAAAAAATAAAAAAATGGCGAACAATGTCTCATTCACGGCTCCAACTGGTAAACTGTACATGTCACGATTGCAGCAGGGAATAACTAACGTACGTTAATTCATTCATCAATCAATCCAAAGAATACTCTACCTTGCAGAAATGTTTCCCCATTGTGCCATCTCAACGATACGACATGACACACCTCCACAATGTGCATATCCACCAAAACCTCTATAAACCAGTATAGAAATACATAACCTACATTCTTTATCCGAGATTGAATTTTCAACAGGTGGTGCCAAAAGGGAATTTAGTTTAAAATTATATCAAATCTGTTACCTAACCAAGGAGGTAGCCGCCTCTATACTCCACAGGGGAACAAGTCCCCATACAACGAGCACGCGCACTTACATTATTTAGGTGCGTCCGCCTTCGAACAGAACTGAAAACCCAAGTCATGACAACTCACCTGGCCAGGGATCGCCACCGCGCATACCTGGAGGGAAAGGAGGGGAGACAAGAGAACACACACTATATGGAAGAAAAAACAAAGAGATAATACCGCTCGAGCCCACCAGTATGTAAATAGATTCTTCTGCTGCACATCGTCACTGTGCGCCACCGTCACTGCCGTGTCCCATGACACCCAGCGGTGCAATCCTTTTAATGAAAACTGATCACGAACTATATTAAAGGCACATACAATTAAAATAATAAATGGAACCATTAAATATTATCATTTAATGGTTCTTCAGTGAAATAATCATATGGTCACTGTCCCCCTCTTTCAAACGTGTTTTAAGGCTGTTTTTGATTTATTGTATTACTTTGCACATACAGTAGTGAAGTACCACCTTTATCTCACTTGGTTGTGGCATGAAGGTTCTTGGCGACATTGGACCTTTAACTTGTCGGAGAACAACTAACACACTAGGTCCTGCATTTAAATTTAATTCACGGATGTGAGCACGTTGTTTGCAGAGTAGCCTCTATGATTTTAGGTTTGTTTATGGCCCAAATACATACACAAGCTGACAATGTTAAAACCCTTACAGGTAAAATAACTTTGGTTACTTTTTAATTAAATTTTTCTCAGACCAAAATTTAAAGCTATGTGCATCATACTACCGTACTTTTTTTAATGTAAACGTAGGCGTTGGTCTATTAAAAGGAAATAATGCTTTTTTTAATTGCCTTCTTTTTCATAAAACAATATGGACTTGTTGTCTATGAAAAGTTGCTATATGATCTTTACAATTCTTTTTATAGTAAGGATATGATGTATCTACCTCTTGAGTTAGGATTGTAATTGTTTAATGTCTGCCTGTTGACAAAGTTAACCAAGAAAAATATCATTCACTAAAATTAAATATAAGGTAGTCGTATCAAAGTTTGAAAGAATGAAAACAAAATATTGCTTTTGAATTGTAAACCTTTAAAAGTTAACATGACGCAGAACAGAAGTATTTTTCCAGGAAATTTTTGTAGACCACGCATTATACGTAGTATGGTACAGCTAGATGCTAAGTTTTCCCTCATACAGAGTTGTTAGCAAATCAAAGTATTCATATATTGACGTGAGTACCAGCAGACAGTGTATCACATGTGGCTGTTTTTGTTGTCAGATTCGTAACACTGACATCCCAGAGCGCATGCAGTTGCGTGACTTTCCGGTTACTGCTGTGCCCGAGGGCTCTGATGAGCTGGACGAGGAATCTGAATGGATTTACAAGCAAGCTTTCTGCAAGCCCAGCGTTTCTCTTCAGGTGAGTGTGTGTGTGTGTGTGCTCACGTGCACAGAGTATGTAGAGAGTATGTGTGCAAATATAAGAGATTTGTACCCATAAAAAATATAATTATTTAATTTTTTTTTATAAAGGTACAAAATAATTTGGGAAAATTAGCATCATTGTCTGCTATTTTGCTTGAAGAAAATATTGTGACTCCAGGCGTGACCTGTGCAAGATGGTATAGTTTTGTCTGATATTCTTTATTTGTTGTAGTAACTTTTGGGGCAAAAAACGGAGAAGCTGCAAGGTGTTATTTTTTATTGTTTGGGACTAATGATTGTGGAATGCCATGACACTAAATAAATAAGGGGTTTGATCCAAGTTTGTTGTCAAAATTATTTCATTAATCTAGTGTCGAGTACCATGAGGTTTGAACTGTAGCGTATTGTGACCAAACATGGTGTGAACTGTAATAACCTCTTCTCCTGCCACAGAAAATCCGTTCTTAAGTCTTCCTTATTATTTTTCCACTCTCTGAGATTCATTTTATGTGATGTTCACAACAGAGAAAGGCACACACGCGCTAGGCGAGGGCTGGCAGACAGCAAGCGACCTTGGCAGAGAGACAAGCCACCTCCCTCTCTGCCTTCATACTCTTAACCAGTGTGAATGTTATCTTTCCTCTCTCTTTTACATGTTGCCAGCTACAGTTCCTTTCTCTCCCCCTCCTTCCTTGACCACTCCATCATAGCATCCCTCGTGCTGTTTCACCGCTTGCTTGGCTGTTTTTTTTTTACATACTAGCGAGGCACTAAAATTTTTTTTCCCTGTAACTTCTTGCAAAAAGCGTGGTGCGCACTATACACAGGTGTCAACTGTGGAAGGCAGAGAGAGAATGTTCTCATGGCCAGGTTCCTCCATTATTACTCCTCTTCCTTTTCTCTCCCTTTCCCCTCCTGCTATCATTCCATGGGAAAGAAAAAGGCGTCATTGTTCTCAGCTTTTTCTCCTTTCCCCATCCACCACCCGGGAACCGTGACCAGCTAACTTTTCATGGGAGAGGAAAGAAGAAAAAAAGAGCATCATTCTTTTTTTTCCTTCCCCCACCCCCTCAAACACACCAGGAGAGATATAACAGGCAAGCTTGCTGCTGTCACAGCATGTTATCTTAGGATTTGGAGGAAGAGGGGGGGACATGCTGAAAACGGCTGGCACAACAGAGCAAGGCACACACGCGGCTAGGCGAGAGCTGGCAGACAGAAAGCGACCTTGGCAGAGAGACAAACCACCCCACCCCTCCTGGCTGGCCACCGCCCTCTCTGCCTTCACACTCTTAACCAGTGTGGATGTTATCTTTCCTCTCTCTTTTACATGTTGCCAGCTACAGTTCCTTTCTCCCCCCCTCCTTCCTTGACCCTTCCATCATAGCGTCCCTCATACTGTTTCACCGCTCCCTCGGCTCATCCTCCCGTGTTTTTTTTGTTTTTTTTTCACATACTAGCGAGGCATAAAATTTTTTTTCCCTGTAACTTGTTGCAAAAAACTTGTTGCGCACTATTCACCAGGGCACACTATACACGAGTATGTACGGTATTGTTAGTGAGTTAGTATCTTGATCGGGTTCGTTGAAGTTTGTGTTTGGGCCTTCTGCCGCGCATTTTCTCTGTAAGTGTAGATATGTATTGGGAGCCGACGGGGTGCCGACAAGTTATTTTCACTATTTAACCTGTATGTGCATGAGCCTTTTTGATTGCCCCTTTTGCTTGTGTTTTTTCAATGAACTTAATGGCCCGTCAGGCACATTTTATATGCAGTATTTGTTATTTGTTGAAAGGAACAAAACCTGAATTAAATAAAACCCGGTTGTGTAACTTGAATTTCCGCTTGTATTTCTCTGAAAAGCTAGTATGTTGTTCCACTCGGTATTCGAACACGTTGTTTTGTGTAACCTGATGGTACACACGTGTAGTGGCTGTGAAAGTGATTATTTGCAACCAATTATGTATACATGTAATTTCCGACGTATTTAGGTAAGCAAGTCACAAAATATCATTTTTTGGCTTGTTGAATATCTGTGTATGTTACGGTTAACGCCTACCTCGGGTGGGATCGGGATAGCGAACTACGCTGTTGATGTGAGTGAAGGGCGCCAGCAATACTCCCCAGGTACTGCACTTCGAGACTCTTAGGCCTCAGGGTGTGGTTTGTTCGGTGTGTTTGGTATCCCACCCGACGCGTTGATGTGAGTGATAGAAAGCCACTTAAAGCACGGGGCGTTTATGTGCGTGATTAAGTGGTGAAGCACTTGAATGGATTAACACATATGACATTGACTATACCGGAACTACACACTTACTGGATGTTGGCCCCCAGTACGCCTGATAACTTACGTTGCTTATACTGGCAATATTAGGTGTCTAGAAATTATGTAAACAGTATTTCACTTACAGACGATTTATTACGCTTACGGTACACAGTGCCAAAATAATGTCTGAATTACGCACACAGCGAGGTAATCGTAATGATGCGTCCCTTGCAGTAACAATAACCCTAAAGCACACGATAGTGCACGTGATAGTGAACTTTGCGTAGTGACTACAACCGGCTGGTATATCGCACATGGTTGGTGAGTGATCAGTGTGGTGCTGGTGTACGAGGTGAGTCTACGACACCAGAAGGTGCACCTCCTTAAGCAGCGAGGGGCTGGCGGCCACTGTGATGGACCGTCAGGTTCACTTGGAAGCTGGCGTAGAGAGTTGAGTTGCGGTGAGCACGTGCCTAACTAACGTGTCACAAGGCAGCCGTTCCCATGCGCCGTGTAGTGTGGTAGGGCTCTACAAGTGATGTTAGCGGTACAGTGCGAAAACTGTGGCGAGCTATGCTAGGCCGGTGGTGGGGTGAATGGCACGTAACATGCTGCACACAGAGTGATGCTCTAAACGAGATGAATTGCGTGAGTGCGTGATAATGAAATGAATTTACAACGTACTGCTCACATGTATGCTGAACACAATGGTGGTGTCATAACCTGCACGTGGTCTGTCACAAAAACATGAATTACGCCCTTAAAATGTTACACAAATACAAAATAACCTTAGAAACACGTGTGCACAATTATGCTGAATAATACAATACCAAAACGAACCTCGTATGGTGAAGGATGAGTGCCGATGTCTCCCGATACAAAAGTCCCTAACCACGTGGCGGTGATAATGCCGACGCGGTGTTTACGTTAAAAAATACCAAAAACGGTCACAATTATTAAGTTAAGTGGATGCGCAATGCAATGGTGAATATTTGGTAACGTGTGCTAAGCAAAGGTGAACCGGTATACTAACGAGACTATTGAAAACTAACAATCAGTGAAACAAAAGATGAAGAGCACACGGACAGCGCCTTACCTCTCCAGAAGACTTTGACGAACTGCCACGAGGAAGGCAACCGCTAGGGGCTCCTTGCCTCGCTACGGGGTTTACACACTTCCGGTACCTCGTGTGCGTGAAATATTAATATTAATACCTTACGAAAATGGCACACACTAAATTACATAGTAAATTACGTTGCATATTTTGCTGATAGTGAATGATGCATTTATAATTGTCTGCTGAAAACATGAAAGTGAACATTGTGAACATGGTAACCCTTGATGGCCTTCGGCACATACTGTACACTGCTGTTTGATACACAATACACTTCGCACTAAATGATTTGGCATGCATACACACTGGGGTTGCGGAATGATTATGGGAGAGTCTGAGAATGCTTTTGGGTGGGTAGAAAAGGACACACTTGCGCCGTTACGGGCTTAACCCATACGCTGGCCCTGCGGCCGGCGTCAAGGTGCTGCTATCTATCCACCATCTTGTGAACGTTTATACAGTTGCGCTATCTGTCCTCCTTGCATGCTGCCTATCGACGTCCACGTACTTGGAATCGAACATCAAAGAATTGTGTTGACGTTAAGTTATATAAAACAGTGCAATGAATGAACCCATCCACTTTTTCCTTCTTTCTTTGGTGAATAATTGACAAGGGCATTGTGCGTTTGTGTGTAATGAATGCCTACTTTTTCCGACGCTATGGAAGTAGGGCTCTTCGCTCGCGAGAAGACACTTGAGTTTCTCATTTTTTTGGGGGACAAGGGTCGGTCATAACTACTTTTTAGCGGTGTTCTTTTGATCGTAAGAAATCTGTCTATTGGTACAAATTTGTATTTCAACAATCACTTGCCTTATTTTTCCGTTAAAAGTTACGGAAGTCGGGCTATTCGCTTGAGAAAAGACACTCGGAAGCTATGTTTTCTCATTTTTTTTGGGAGAAGGGTGTGTTATATCTACCACTGAACGGCGTGACATCTGACTACTGATATCTATGTATGTTTATATTATTACAGTAGCAACTCGTTGCATCGTTTTCATTTCCATAGTTTTCCCGTATTTATTGTTCATTTTTGTTGGTCCCAAAAATTTTCCTATTTAAACAAGATTCAAGAAGTCCACATCAATCGTTTTCGTAAGTATCGTTTTTCCCACATTCATAGCTCAAAATATCTTGTCCTACAGACAAAATTTAGGCGTATTGATTGTTTTTAAAATTAATTTCAACATACAGTGTAAATTTAAAACGAACAGTTCTAGCAAACAGTAAAAGACAGTCGTGGCTGCCCACAATGTAAACATGCCCAGCCGATATGTATGTTTTCCCGTGATTTGTACTTTTATCTTCATGTCCCGTTTGTTTGCAACTTAATACACTGTTAAATTTTCCCGCACATTACATCATCAAAATTATATTTTTCCTGCTGTTTATTGTTTTCGCCATCCGAAAACAATATAAACACATGATGTCAGAGTCACAGATAACGAAGGAAGAAAGGACATCTAAACTTGTTTGGAAATAGAACACAGAAGAAACTTCACAGCGACATTGGTGATCACGTGCAAAGCCATAGGAGAATGACCGTAATCACGTGTAATACTTGCGCTCACGGCACAAAAAATTCAAGATGGCGGCAAGAAGAGAATTTCCGCCACTAGCACTATCGGTTGTCTCAGACTATCGATAGCTGTTTTTACATTGAAAACATTACGTGCTTTCGCTTATCTTTGTTTTTAACACAATTAACAGTAACTTTAACCTAAAATTTGCGAAACGTTTTTGAAAATGTTTTATTATAAACAGACGTGTTTTCAAATCATTTCTATTTTAGTGCAGCATGTTTATATGGTTATGTAATGGTAATGTAATTTAATGATTGCACTCGTAAATATGTAATATTTTAATTAAAAAGGCTTTAAAAAATAATGATAGTAATGTTCCTAATTTCCTGTTCTCTTTTTTTTATTTTCTCCGTAGTTTATGTTAGCGTAATAAATAATAACTTCTAGATAGTTTTCTTATGTTTTGGCTTGTCAGTCAGCTCAGCACATAAAGTACAACTTCATATTTGGAGGTTAGGTAAAAAAAAAAAAAAAAAAAAGGCAAGTCCACATGCATAGTTGGTCTGCATGCATAATTTTTTTCTTCTGTTCCCTTGAAAAATGGTCCATAGAGTTTCTACTGTACAATAATTAATTTCCTGCAAAACGCTATGGAAGTCGGGACCGACTAGAGAGCCACATTGCAGAAAAAATGCAATTTTAAATTTTTATGTTGCAATTTGTTGGGGTGGGGGAGGGGGCAAATTAGGCCGCTATCGATTTCACGAAGGTAGCGATTTTGCGAATGTGATAAGAGGAACCGTGAATATTCGTAAAATCGGGGGTGTAGTGTAATTGTTGTTGGCGATAAAAGAAAATGTTTATTGTCTTTCCAACGAAAAAAAAATTATTCAGTTGTTTTGCGAGTAGTATGTAGTGTGTTTCTGTGTGAAAATGAATACTCAAGTAAAGTGTACATCTGTAAAAATAAATGAAACTGACTGGCTAAGGTAATTGTTTATTGAGTGAACATGAGTTTTCTTTACCAATATTGGGAACTGAAATCTGTTTTTAAAGTTGGCCAAAAATTATGTTAAGCAAATGTTTGAACTTTACGACGTTGCAGAACAGTTATCTCTTTTATTTTATATTTTATGATACAGCAGAACTCTGTTATAATGTTGCTCAAGGGACTAGTGAAAAACAGTTTTATTTGCAGGAAAATGTAATATTTTTATATGAATAAATGGATACTACACAAAAGTAACTTCCAGTTTCACAGTTTATGTACTGTACATCAGCTTGTAATGAGAGTAATGGTGTTACAGTTAACGTAGGCCTTCCCACTTGTCTTCTTTAGGTTCGTGATCATCTTCTTCGGAATCACAGTCACTAGTTTCTAATATCTAATAACACTGTAATTTATGCTTATGACACTTTCCCCATTATAAACGTGTTAGTTAATAGTTGTTTTTAGTCTACAGCTTACTTATTATATATAAAGTAATAGTGTCTATAAATTTTGCCTAAATTATGGTTATTGTCTTAAAAAAATTTATATGCAGGAAATGAAAGCATTGTACTTTATGTAAATATGGTGGGACCAAAGAAAAGTTATGTTATATGCAGGAAAATGTTATATCCAGAAATGTTATAACAGAATTCTGCTGTATAGTGCACACTCATGTATAGTGGGCATCACAATTTTTGCAACAAGTTAACAGGGAAACGTTTAAGTGTATTGCTAGTATGTAAAAAATAAAACATGGGAGGATGAGCCGAGCAAGCCGGTGAAGCAGCAGGAGGGAGGCTATGATGGAATGGCAGAGGGGAGGGAGAAACAAAAACATGGCTGGCAACATGTAAAAGAGATAGGAAAAATAACATTCTCACTGGTTACGAGTGTGATGGCGGAGAGGGTGGTGTCGAGCCAGAGGGGTGAGGGAGGGTGGCTTTTTCCTGCCAAGGTCGCTTGCTGCCTGCCAGCCCTTGCTTCGTGCATGTGTGTGTGTGTGTGTGTGTGTGTGTGTGTGTGTGTGTGTGTGTCTCTGAACAACATTCCCTCTCTCTCTCACTCTGCTGTACCAGCCACTTCCAGCATGTTCCCTCCTCTACCCCAACACTCCTGATATTCCCTCACTGCCCTGAGATAAGCTTGCCTTTATTTTCTCTCCTGGATTGTTGATGGGGAGGGGGGAAGGGAAGAATAGAATGACACTCTTTTTTCTTCCTTCCTTTCCCATGGAACGATAGCTGATCATGAGATGAGATGACCAAACAAGTTTTTAACCCATGTATTAATGTAAACATAGTAACATACTAGGGTTTCAGCAGCGAGTTTAAGCAGAAATATGGAGGGGTAATGGCAGGGGGGGGGGAGAAAAGGGAAAGGAAGAGGAGTACTGATGGGGGATCCTGGTGGTGAGAACATTCTCTCTCTTTGCCTCCCACCCTGACACCCCTCAGTTTACCACTATAACTTCGCTTTCCTCATGACGGACCACCAACCTTTTTTCCACATATTTTTTTTCTATTTTTTTGTGTATAGTTCACGCCCCTGAATTTTATTAGTTGTTTTGGAATAAAAGTGTGTACTGTACATGAGTAAATATGGTAAGTTTAGTCACACAATAATGTCACATATATGTTATTTACATCTATCCTCTCAATTTTCTCCTTTTCCTTACAGTGATTTAGTGGTTTTAACTTTGATAATCTTGAAAGATTCTTTAAATATTAATGTTTGTTACTTTGTACCAGTACTTAGCAACAATGCACTTCTTTTTCTTCTTTCTTACATTGATGTTTATGGGAAAACACAATTTACTAGCATATGCTAACTACAGATAGCACTGTTGATCTAGTTTACTTCTTGCTCATGTGTATTAGGATAAAGATGAAATAAAAGTACTTTCCCAAAATATTTTAGAAGATTTTTACAAGAGAATTTTGGTAGCGAAATTTTTGTATGGTGCCAATGGCGTAGTATGCAGGAAAAATCCAATGCTAATGTTTTTAGAGACAGAAGAATATTTTAACTAACTTTGATAAAGTAACATTTCCCATTTGAAAACGTTTCTAAAATAAGTTCAGAGAAATTATGAACTTGTTCAACTGGCTGGTTCTATCAGCAAGTAAAGTACAGTAAAACCCTGTTAAGACGTTTTTGAAGGGCTTTACTCCACAAACTTCTTAGCTGGGAAAACATTTTAAATGGGAAAACAGATTTTAAAACTTAAGTCGTTACCGTTGTAGGTGCAGTCTTTATTAAATTTTATTTTGGAGTCCCAAGGATAATTTAATGTACAGTGAAACCCCTTTTTTTTACACTTTTCAGGGGGACAGGGCGAAGAAGTGTAAATAGTGGGAAGGGTAAATTAAGGGAAATCTCGTAAAACTCATTCAGCTTACCTTATTTAGTACTTTTGTTTTCATGTTGTTTAAAAAACCCTCTTCAGGTAAAATAGAAGTGATAGTATCCATGCAAACAATGCATTTATCATATTTTCTCACATAAAACTTGGTTTAGTTTAAGTTACCAATATTGGAATAGAATATACTGCGTTGAGAAGATTCATGGTACGTGTGCATACCATTTCAAGTGAACACTTTGAAATGTTAAAAGATCTTATTTTTTTACAGCATTTTACAATTTTTCTACAATGCTATCGCGAGCATTTACAGTGCTCATTTGAAAGGGAATTGAAAGTTATTTACTCAGCTCAACAAATGTCTCCACGAACTCGGCACACTTCTCCATGATCATCAATTTTTGTTTTATCGAAAATGCCTATTTTTTCTATTATATTTCCGTTGTATAACCATCTAAACACACTGCACTAGACTGGAAATGACTTTAAATAACATCTTTTTATAATGTAACATTTTCAAACACATTTTGCAATGTTTAGGTTCAAGTTATAGTTTGCGCAAACAAAGACAAACGAATGCACGTAAAGAGATCAATGTTGCCAACGTGGGTACAGCGATCAATAGCGTTTCAGACAATCGATAGTGCTAGCGACGGCAATTCTCTTGCCGCCACCTTGAAAATATTTTGCAGTGAGCGCAAGCATTACTCGCGATCACTGTCAATTTGCTACGGGTTTGCACGTGATCACCAATGGCGGATTGTATTTTTTCTTGTTAAGCTCATGCGTTGGCCATCCTGAGTGTACCTGCTCGCTAACGTCTGTGGAAAGCTACATCTCACATCAGTTATCTATGATGACAGTGCAAAAACGTAAGCGAATGCGGTATTTTTCTTGCAGTTTCCTTTCAGTTGGTTCACTAAAGAAAATAGCGTACATTACTTTAAAAAAATTCAGTTTCTTTACTAAAGTTGACCGTATTACACGGGAAATCAGGCACGTGGCAAAATGTGAAATGTGGGAAAATTAACCATGGCTCTTATGACAAAAATTATGGGACCAAACGAACCAAACGACTGAGATGGGAAAATGTATCTCGTGGGAACGTCTTAAGCGAATTTAGTGTATTGGTAATAAATAACCAATAGGACACTCTCATTAACGCATTGTGCCACAGCGTACATTAAATATGTACAGAAACAGGACTAAGGGAAATAAGTAGCTGGCACCTTAGAATTTTTAAATTCGGCTTAAGTTCCATACAATTAGATTTATTAAAATTTCCAGTCGGACATGGCACAGATATTACGTTCTTCAGCTTCACCAAGTTATCACACCTTCACTATATTTCTTGGATTTTGACTAGTAACCCTCCGGAGGAAGAAAGTAATCTTTTCTATGGGTGTCACAGCAATAGTTGTCTTACCAATGCCAACTGTATACAATGTAAGAAACTATTCCCTGTGCCTTGTCGAAGGATAAAACATTATAGAAAATTCGTAGGCCTAATTAATTGCAAAAGTTCCATTATTCTAACTCCCTTCAAGGGCCGTGTACAGCTGGCACATTAATGTTGTTGCAGCGTGTTAGCAGTATGTTTTACTTTTTTTTTTAAAGAAATACTACTAAATGTATGTTAGACTATAGCTACTGTACAAAAAGAAAACTTTTTAAATTGCACTAGACCCTCCATTTTACGAATACTAACCGTTCCACTTTTGACATTTGTAAAATTACTATCTTCGTAAAATCGATTGAGGCCAATTTTGCTCTAGCCCCCCCCCCCCTCACCCCCAGGTCCATATACGTAACCGAGAAAATGTTTTTTTTGCACATTTTTATTTAACTTAGTACACGTATACAACTTAGTATACTGTCTTAACTCTAGTGTATTTTGTTAATTGTGTGTCATATTGTCATATTGGTGGCCATATTTATATCATATGATATATTTGAGAAAATTTTTTTTTTAAAGTTCATTAATCTTCGCACACATATTCTACTTAGGAAGTTGACTAGAAATTTGTGTACTTTTTTCATTCTTTGGTCATATTTTGAAAACAATGCCCATTTTTTGTCTTTAAGATAAAATGACATCACTGAATATTTTTTTCCTAATTTTATAAAATTGGGTAAGCATATATTAATTAGTAAACTGAATTAACTTTAGTGTATTTTGTTTACTATATGTCTAAATTATGACTATTGTTTAGTATTACTAGATGTACATAAACAAGTTTAACTTACAGGGTTAGTTTGCATCCACTCTGAGGAAAGTAGGCTGATCAGTTACACTGGTAATGTCTTGTCTTGTTTTGAAGTGTGTTGTTCTAATTTAAATTATTACAGTGACATTCATCTTCAGTGGTAAGGAGATGGTTTAAGAAGAATTTCCTGGTTTTTCCATACATAATTAATTATGACGATGTTGGTCTGGTGGCAATTTTTATTGTATGTAATGTTTTTGTTTATTTTGATACAAGTGCATTTTATTGGTTTATGTTGTATGATAATGTAAGTTTGCAAACTGTGAAGGACAATGTTGACGTGACATAACATGCGTATTGGGCTGTGTGACATCTAGAATTTGTTAACATGTGGGACATGTTAATCTTGACATTAGAATATATAATACATTTACTATATCATATACATTACATATAATGACTTTATTAATATGTACGTATGTAAATATTATGTAATAAATGTATAATATAGTGTATGAAATATGTACACACACTTTTCTCCCATATTACTTTATGGTCACATTTTTTCCTTATTATTTTTATATTCTCCAAACCCCCCACTCCCCTTTCCAACACCTATACTCTAAATGGTTCTGTAATTTATTTGCTATTGTGATTGATATAATTTACTGTTGTGTCACTCGAATGTGTTATTTAAAAAAAGAACACTATGTACTAATGAACGAGTTTGTTTTGCAGGATGGCCATGGGGACAGCAGAGAAAGATCTAAAAAAGGGCCTCAAACCATTGCGAAGATAAAGAAGGCCTTGGAGTTTATGAGGAACCAGCACTTTGAAGTGCCTTTCATTGCATTCTATAGAAAGGAATATGTTCAGCCTGAACTGAACATTAACGATCTATGGAAGGTCTACAAGTTCGATGAGAAGGTGAATAACCGTAATGTGGAATAACTAATAGTATTCAGGAGAGTATCTTTCATCTGGACTCGTCAGGGTTTGGCCAAGTCCGGTGTGACGCGTCCTTTGCGTCTGCTGCGTGGTGCTGTGGTCTATTGTTATGGTTTGTTGTCACTGTAGTTGAGGTGATGTGGTGAAGTGCGCCGGATAGCTCAGTTTAGTCATTTAAAAGGAGACGGAAACTATTATTATGATATTGCAAATTAGACTCACGTAATAAGGCAACTGTTTGTTTATTTTTCAATTTTACCTTTTACATTTTTTTGCTTGCTTCATGAATATTTTACAACTGACGGTTTGGTCAACACACAAATAAACTGGAAAATGGTCAGATCTCCGGCATTACCATGCCCGAACAAACAAAATAAATACGAAGCACTTGTTCGTTGCGACCGAAAGACAAACTGCTCTACAACACCGCGACCACCTCGGGCCAGCGCCCGACACCAACTACCCTGCAACTTGCGATGCCCGCGACCACCTCGGGCCAGCGCCCGACACCAACTACCCTGCAACTTGCGATGCTTGCGACCGCCTCGGGCCAGCGCCCGGCACCAACTGTTCCACCACTAACCCCCGCCTCGGGCCAGCGCCCGGCACAAACTGCCCTACCACTAACGACCGCTTTGGGCCCGCACCCAGCACAAACTGTTCCCTCACGGCAACGGTCATGGTAACAAATAGCGCACACGGCGGAGTGATACAACAGTATCCAAAATTTAACAAAACCTGCAAAATTACACTTAAAACAGATCACAAAGGATTCCAAAATTTCCGTTTATAGGTTTTACATTGAAAGAAAATTGTTTATCCACACAAATATAATAATTGGGGACAAAAAGTGCGCAACAGCGGAACTACTTTCGCGGCGCAATACCCTAAGCAACCCCCTGTGATGGCTGACCTATGTGCGTCAATAACCTACGTCATGGAGAGAATTCCATGAAGCAAGTGATCTACCACAACGTCGGCGCCAGAAATCCTACAGCCTGGAGAAGCTTGCAACACCTGAAGTTACTCACTTCACCAGGGAAAATTTAATAATATGCTAAAATTGCCAAAACTCAAAAATTAGTCAAAATACAAGGAAAAGTTATATCAACAAAACTAATTAAAATTTTACTGTGGTCAATTTGAAACCAAACAAGCCAGGAAAATAATCAAATGACTCTTCTTTAAAATTCCTTGACTACTTCAATATTAAAATTTTGAAAAGATGAATTTAAATTAACATGTCCCCAATTACTAGGTTATTGAATTCTGTTGCATCACACCGGACACCAGACAAACTCACCCTGAAAATGCTTATAGCCTGTTAAGAAAGATTTACATAATATAAATTTAAATAAGAAAATAAAAACACTTTATAAATGTTTAAACAAGATGGGGAAGTGGCTGAACACTTCACACCGGGTAGTAGAATGTATGTGTGCACAACTTCAAGAGACAATGTTTACAATGTAATAACTTGCAGGCAGCAAATAATAAGAGATACTAAAGCAAAAAATGTGTTGGTTACATTAAATACAGTACCATTATTACATGTCATCATTAATTAAACATGTCACATCATAGTAAAAAAAATTGTTTTTTTAAATACAAAACATACTCACAAAATATGTTTATAAACAACTCTGTTTAGCACAGATATATGAGGGTAAACGTACAAATACGTACGTAGTACACAGGATTTTTTCTATATATTGTATATTGTTTTCTATGTATCTACCCCATATTCAAGTTTTTTTAACAATTAAGTATATTTGAATCGTCAACAGAGTCCTCCTCTTAGTGTAATATTATATGTTGTATGTAATTTTTCCTTTTACAGTTTTCCATAACACACATGTAAACATGCAAATGCATGTTACTATAAACACGTAGGTACTATCGCTGAACTTTAATAACAAGCCATAACAACGCTAGGGCATAAGCCATATTGCATTTTTATTTTCCCAGTGGCTAGGTGCGCTTCATGTTTAGCTAATACATCTGTTGCTTTTGGCATAACAAAATATAATCCATCATCAGTAGAGGTCCGTGAAAATAGCAATTTGAAAATTATTTTGTAGCATTTTCATATTGGTTTTGTAGCATTTTGTAGTATTTTGAAAATATCTTTGTAGCTTTTTGTAGCATATTTAATTGAAAAGTTAGAAAATATAGGAAAAGTTTATTTTCCATAAAAAATCATGCTTAAAAAAACTTTTCAAACGTGCAAGATACAAGACAATGTTTTTTATAAGAAACAAATAAAATGATTCACTGATTAAATTTTAACATTGAACAGGTTTCCAAGCTTTCTTCTTTCAGAACTGTTCTTCTGTATGTCCTCTCAGCGTCTACACTGTTTACAGGTAAAACGAGTGCGTGGCGAACGTAAACAAGTAAAGCGAAACAGGTGCGACTTTGTGAATGTTTGTAATTGTAACTTTGAGAGGAAGACAGAGAATGAAAAGAAGTGTTTAAGGAATCACAAGAGGCGAAATGAGAGATAGTTCTGCTACAATTCCCGTTACACCGTTCACAAAGTTATTTTACAACCCGTTGTAACTAAATGCAGCCATGTTGTAAACAGTGAACATCGAAAAATGTGCACAGACATATGTTAACATGGCGTGTGTATTTTTGTTTACGTAACCACAGTACAAACATGTAATTGTTATATATATGCATGTTTATAATAATTACTGCAATAATTTTTTTGAAATTAAATAGTGAATGTCTATGGTATGTCCCAATTACGCACACGTCTTTGAAGCCTATCAAAAGTTAGTGGTTTTTCGTAAATAAGTCGTAATTTCGCAGATTTTCGCAAATAAATCAAAATGTCACATATATTTCGCATTTATCGCATTTTGTGATTTTCACGTACCTTTAATCATCAGTAGAAATAATTTGGATTCCAAATATTTGGTAATTTAGTATATTACAAAATGTGTTTGGTATTTTAGAATATTTCGGTATTTAGAAGTCTGGATAAAAGATACTCTGCTAAGTGATTTTGTTTTGGTAACGTGAGAAGCACTGTATTCTTGTCCTATTGTACAGTTGTACAATTTATGTGAATTACTATTGTACACTTGTCAAGCTTAAGACAGAGGAATATAAGATTGTCTTGATGGAGACTGTCTTGTTAACAGTTGCTTGAGATCAGCTTTAAGAAGTGTCTATGGAAGAAAAATCTAACTGAAGACAGCAAATAAGAACATCTTGATGGAGCTAGTACTTAAGATATAACTATTAATACCACCCATAGTAAGATATAACTATTAATACCACCCATAGTAAGATATAACTATTAATACCACCCATAGTAAGATATAACTATTAATACCACCCATAGTAAGATATAACTATTAATACCACCCATAGTAAGCTTAAGGGTATGAAAATAAAGTAAGTCCAATTTTTTCAATAACTGAAGTATTTCATATAGGCTACCCAAATTTTTTGATAGAAATTTTACTTAATTATGATGATGAATTGCATTCTGTTTCCAATGCAAGCAGATTACTTTGTATGTGACCAACTATTGAAGGCCACCGCTAATGTGAAATGGTCAATGAGTTGGAACACAGTCTGAGAACAAAAATCTTTGAGGTACTAACATGTAAATTGCGGTTCAAATTAGATGATTTCCTGCCAGCACTTGAAGTTTTAAGAGACTTGCACGAATCACAACTTAAGATAACATTGTTACCTTTTCCCACAACTTACATAAAATATTTTGAAACCTTTGGCCAAGCCAAACAATCCCTGGCTGTTAGTTTCATTGACATCACACACACACACGCCAAAAGCAAGGAATTGTCGCCAATATAATAGTTAAATATTAACTAATTTTTTTGCTCATTGTACAAAATAATTATTTATTGTTTGACTAATGACAAAAATATAAAACTGAACTTATATTCAAATTATTTTGTCTAAGTGAACAAATATGGGAACGCGAAAATATTGTCAAAGTTCCTAAAATAATGGAGTGAAGTTCTGAACTTCATTCACATGTCGAGGAAAGAACTCGTTCCTTATACATTTGAAAAATAAATAAACAAAATCAAAAGTTTGTGTTTATTGGAACCCGTTCCCTTTGAGCGTAAACAGTATTGTTACAAGTTGGGGCTAGGCATGTTTTGGGGATGGAGGTCTTTGTAGGGAGGGAGGGGGAAAATAAAAGCTAACCTGGTTTATTTTCAACTGTCTATACAAAAAAACTATGCATAATGATTAATCACAATATATGTCAAACAAAACAGATAACTACTATTTAAATACAGGTTATATAATCTAAATAATACATCTATATAAGTTCTTTGTACATGGAAAGTCTTTCTTATCACTCACAATGGTGGACCCAATGCACAAGCACTGATGAACCTTTTGTAGTTCAGAAACACCTTCCCACTACTTGCCGCGATCCAACTCGCTGGACACCCTCGAACACTTGTCACAACCCAATACTTCTTGCCACTCTTCACCATCACTTTAACTAACACCAGGCTCAAGCCTGCCAAAAACTCTCTTGCCTCTGCTGCAGCTCTCTTTTATATACTCACTTTAAGTCCCATATTCTTTTGGCAAGTATAGTCTCAAACCTCCTGGCAAGCACAACCCCGCAAGATAGAGCATGAACAAGAATACTGTAGACCATTATATTTCCTTCTGTTACTTGATATTGGGTGCAGGTGGTCGCTATCGCACATGGGCGGCACAATGTATGCAGAACCTCTTTGCTATTGCAGCTGCTATATCAGCTTACACTGCTCTCCTATTATCGTGGCATCATTCAAGGTAATACAATCCACAACAGGTCTGCCGTCACTGTATCTTCTTTCGCCACTCAGCCAGATAGTCAAGGTGCCATGGGGTGGGCAGGAAGGGGGTGCCTTAGCTCTGCCCCACTGTATCGTATTACACCGCTAAGCCAGATAGACGCGACTCGCAACAATATGTTTCGCCGATGCTACAAATAGGCTTGAATGCTAAGTATTTTTAATGAACAGTAACCTGTGTTGAATTAGCGCTGCGGCCGACAAGTTATATTGGCCACCACAGTGTGTATTTATATATTATTTTATCGTTGTCATACAAACTTTTATTTCACTTCCCAGTGCAAATTTTTTAAAATCATTTTTCGTGGTAATTTCTTACATTTTATTCAAGGAGTGAGAGATAGAGATGGAAATATAAGTGACTCGGCGGTGTCATCACTTCTCACATGTTTATGGCACGTGGACGGTGTAATGGTACCACTACACAGGGAAGCCTGCCTCGGCGGTTGCAAGCGGCGAGCACACTCCTCTCTCAGGGCGAAAAGTAGGTGGGTTCGGAAAGCACATGGTGAGTCGCAAATCAAATCCAGAGGCATCCACGATACTACTAGGTTTTTTACTACCAAATTTTGCTCCCGTGCAAATTTGTTGCCCTTTTTACAATTCGTTACCGGTTCACAAATCTTAACTTTACAATAACTTGTATATTTTTGCTTCTTTCTCTGGCGCCAGCTGCCATTACACTCAAAGACTCAGCATTATACAGAAGAGATTAAATAATGCCCCTAAAGCTGACTTTGGATACCAGTACTTGAAAGATAACCAGCAGAAAAGTTAGATTGCTAATACGACGTTTCTACACGAGAAACAAAACCCCTCGCCACCGATGTCCTCCATTACAACCTCAACATCCATTCACCTGCGCGGCCAGTACAAGAGTGTCGCCAAGGACCACCTACATCTCCGTGGCGCTTGTATCCTCTCGCACATTTTCCGGTGGTTAGGCCAAAAATTATATTAATAAAAAAACAAAGCTTACCCTACAACTTTACAATGAATAAATTAAATATTGGCAGCCAAATTCTGCTTATCAAAATACGTGATATATTAAATCAAAACATACAAAACTTGATGTCGGTGGCACATTATCGCCGCCATATTTGCCAGAAAGGCCTAGACCAAAACAACATCACAACAGTACATTCCCAAGCTGAGTTATGACAGAGTTATGTAGAACAAACATTACAAATTTCGAGTGTTTGATTGACACTAAACTGTAAGTTATTGTTTGAAAAGAAATACATTTTACATAAGTCGCCTTAACTGTTTGACTATTGGCTAAGAACACTGTACCAGTGCCGTCCATTTGAGGTTATGTCAGTCAACTTGACCACTGATTGGTTTTAGGACATAGTTTGCATATTCCATCAGTAGTTTGATATATAAATTATATTCACATTATGCAGTTCAGAAAAACTTTAGTAAACAGTAACTTGAAGTTAGGCCTATACTCTGATATCTTGCCAACATGTCCACTCAATGGTGGGTGAGCCAGGCCCATGAATAATTTTCCGACCGGGCAACATTGTCACACAGAGGGTGGAATGCTATCTAAACACTGTCTGCTGAAGTAGCCAGTATCTAATCTATATTAAACATCCAACACCTTCCCCTGCAAATGCACCAGCCTCGACTACTACTAATATAACCCAATCAGTAGGGGTGTGCGAAGCTTCGCATTGTCGAAGTCGAATCAAAGATTTTTGTTCCTTCGACTTTGTCTTCGACCAATAAAAATCTTCGAGTCAAAAGTCTGTCGACGATAACCACAATTTGCATCAAAACAGACAAAATTATTTATGTGGAGCGGTTAATTTTCCGTTTATTTGTAATTGTATTATTCTATATAACTTTCACTTAAAAACTCAAATTCATGGCACAGTGGTGAACTATTTTGTTTAGGCTACATTCGGCGGCACAATTTCACTTAAGCCGGAGTCACAATAACCCAACAAAACTATGCCGGCGCAACGAAAACAATATCTGTAGCCAGTAAGTACAGCAAAGTACCATTTATCCAGACTTCCAAACACCGGAATATTCTAAACAACGGACATATTAAAAATATTTCCCCACATAGCTTACGCATCAAACATTTTTTTAGCTCAATACCACTGAAATTTCTGCTTTCCCGCGAATATATTTACGTAAACACAGAACTATGAATCATAGAAAACTGCATACCAGTAGTACTGCAAGCTTCAGAGTAAAATCAGCATTAAAGTGGTCCCGATCACGGCCTAAGACCGTGGTCCCGATCACAAATGAGAAAGTCTTAATGGAGTGTTGTGCCTCCATGTTGATCATTCATCTTTTGTGTTGCCAACGATGTTTTTGTATGCGTTTCCCGTTCTATATTACGGGCATTACGGCTGTGATTTATTACGACTTTAATCTTGAACCGTAAAGACTACAGATTCATTTAAATCAGAATTGCCATTTTCGGTAATTTTATTTTTGTCATCGGCGATAATGAACAAAGAAATTAACCTCTTGTGCAAAGTGGAAATTTGGTTGTAAATATGGCTTCTTCTAGCGGTTGGAAGGGAGTAGGCCTAAAATGTTACGTTTCGTAGGCAGGTGTTCATGTTACATTAAATTAAAGTTGGTTTGGTTTTGTTCAGATACGTTGACATTTAATTATTCCGTAGTATAATTTTGAGTTATAGAGGTTATAACTTCACTAAAAAAATCCTAGTTTATCTTATGCACCCCTTGTTTTTAACCCAAAATATCGTAAGAAAAAAATTTGTTAGGATACGTGAGTAAATACGGTATATTTAAATATTTTTTTCATTACTTATTGTTAGGGACCCTATTTTTTGGTGAATAAAATTGAATGATTTCGGTAAATAAAAACTTTCATTTCGGCATATAAAAGCGGTAAAAAATTTGCATTTCGTCACAAAAGCGGTAAAAAAAATTTTTCATATGCCTAAGAAGTTAAACCAAAACACTGCAAAATAGGCTGTGATTAGAATACCGGCAATACATTAAGGTTATATAGTTGCAGTAACAAAATACAAAAGAAGTTGAATCGTAACATTGCTCAGTTAATAATAAAAACATAGGCCCTAACTCTTAACTCACATATTAAAAAAATATTCATTATGAACACTACTATAAAATTTGGCCCTTCGGTTAAAATATACTGATAACATCACTTCCAAACAGTTGTAATGACAAATACAAAAGAAGTTGAATTAAAACATTGCTCGACAAAAACTCTTAACTTACATATTAAAAAAAATCGTTATGAGCTTTACTATAAAATTTGACATTTTAGTTAAAATATATTGATAACATCACTTCCAAATTGGAAGGTGTTAGATTGCACCGCTTATCTGTCAAATTCTTGAGCAGCCGCCTTTTTTGCTTTGTGTGTAGCACTAGAGTTGCAATGTTTCACACAAGTGTCACGCCGCTCCCACTCGATTCGCGTATTACAGTACTTGCACATCATAACTCTTTTAGCTTTATCGAAAACATAAAAGCCGTCGCTTTCGAACTCCTTCGCTCGTTCAAACACTGACACGTTTTTCGGCATTTCTTTTATAAAACCAACGTTGTTTGTTCGTTC
>PNEQ01047188.1:0-36650 GCA_003012365.1 Medauroidea extradentata
AGGTTCATTTTGGTTAAAATTATTAATAAATTTCACATCTGAATTCTATACTAAATGGCTGTTAAACGTAAGTTTTTTAGTACGTCACTTCCAGTAGAGTCAACACAACACCTTTACGTATATATATGAAAGTTTATTTTACTCCACACGTAAAAGTGAAAATAAGCAGTGAAATGTAATATACTTTAGTATACTACACTAATAATAATTGTTTCCGTGTGTAATATTTCAAAAGTACGTTTCGGAAGTATTTATAGATACATCCTGTTTCGTGTAATATCAGAAACATTTGACAGTTCTAAGCGTGGCAAACTGTTTATTGTTTAGTAGTGGCAGTCTCAAGATAAGAAAGAGTGAGACATTTTGGCCAGCGCTTAACGTCTAGGTATTTAGCGCAGCTGAGGGGTGACATAATGAAAGTATGAAGCAGCGCAGGAATTAGGGAGGGGGGCGGGAGATACCCTAGAATAACCACCGACCAGTGGCATCCTCCTGCAAGATTCCCACATGCGAAGATCCGAGGACCGGCCTCGCCGGGAACTACACCTGAATCCTTGGCGCCTCCCTACACAAGACAAGAAATAACGTGATGAATATAACTGTGGTGTGGGCGTCTCATCTTCATTTCAGAAGCACAAGTTTCGACTTAAATATACTGTATTGAACTTGTATAACACATCAAAAATAATTCCCTTAGTTATGTCATAAAATATATATGCTAAACGGAAGAAAAATGTAATAATTTAATAATAATAATTGTGAATTAAGTATTTTAGGCAGCCCTAGCGGAATTTTATTTTGCTCGTGCGCACTGTAAACATTTATCATATTGATAAGAATTGGTACACCTCTCCAAAATTCTTGAAAACTAATTTTTCAGAAAATAATAACAATTTATTTATTTATTATTTATTTATTATGTTTAAAGTGCCATCCAACAGTCTTGCGACCAATAACAGGAATCAGGATGACACTAAACAAATAACAGATACAAATACAGAATACAAATACAGAAACACAGGACAAACAATTAACACAGGACATACAAATGAATACAGACATACAAAACAAAGGACTAGACACGTACAACACACACTGACAGGACAACATGCAGCAAAATATTTAAAAAGAAGACAGACAGAACTGAGACACACTTAATCAACCTTATTTAAAGTCCCAGAATACAATTTTTCTATCCTTAAAAGGATCAAATTTACAAATATAATTAAAATTGAATATATATCTGTTAATTAAGTTTTTATTTTTAGATAATGCGTAAAAAGATTAAAGTTTCTACTAATACGGTTAGGCACCATTAAACCTGTATTGTTTATAATAGTTTGACAATCAAAATAATAGAGAAAGGAGTTAATAAAAATAGAGCATCATTAACTATCCTACGAGCATGTAAAGTGGTTGTCTTAAAATCAGTACGAATACCCACATAACTGAAAGGCATTAATGGTTGAGAGAATCTCATGTAAATAGTTTTAAATAATTTGTATTGTACTGACTCAATACGATTCAAGTCCGTGATGGTAATGCTATTCCAAACAACAGAGCAGTATTCTAGCTTGGACCTAATCAAAGCATAGTAAAGGTTAATTAAGGTATCCGGAGAAGAAGCATTATAGATCAGGCATTTTATTAACCCTAGAGTACGATGATCATTGGAGATTAAATTATCAACTTGTGAATGAAAATAAAGTTTACTATCTAATAATATTCCAAGATCATGTACATTATCATTACGTTTAATTTTGCAATTATTTTACTGAATAGTCAAACTTTATAGGGTTAGTTTTACGCATAAATGTAATACAGATAGTTTTATCATAATTTAGATTCATACTATTATTCTTGCACCACTTACGGACTAACTCAATATCAGCTTGAACTTTAATGCAATCAGTTATATCACTAATTTTAGCAAATATTTTCAGGTCATCAGCATATAATAGGCAATTAGCAAATTTTAATTGTTATACAATATCATTAATAAACAAATTAAGTAAAAGAGGGGACAAAGTGCCACCTTGAGGGACGCCAGAGGATGCGAGAAAGAAAGTGGAAAAGACATTCTTAACTTTGACAGTAAAAGTTCTGTTCATCAGATTTAATATAGACACAATCGAGACCTAAGTTCTTAAGTTTATGTAGAATGATGGAATGTTGACAAGTATCAAATGCTATTTTTAGATCAAAATATATAGCATCATATTGACCTCTCGATATGACAGCACTATAAATTTCATTAATGTATTCAAATAAATTAGTTGTAGTATTTCTTTTATACAGAAAACCATGTTGACAATTGGATATTATATTCTTATAATGAAAATTAATATGCCTATGTATTATTTTTTCCATTACTTTAGAAAATGTACAAAGGAGCGAAATAGGCCTGTAGTTATAAAGATTATGTTTATCTCCTTTTTTAAAAACAAGAATTACGTTAGCCTGTTTCCACATGTTAGGAAATATACCACAAGACAAACTAGTATTAATGACCTTAGTTAATATGGGGGCAAATATTTCAGCACAGGCTTTAATTATAAAATTAGGGATACCATCAGGTCCTGAAGATTTACTAGATTTAAGATTTTTGATAGACCAAAGTACTAAACTATTGTTGACTGTAGGGATACGTAAGTGAGTATTAGAATCATAGGAGGAATGTATATTGGAAGTTTGCGAAGGTTAATCATAGATCTCAGCAAAATGTTGACCAAACAGGTTAGCTACTTCACTTGGATCTTGTATTAAATTACCGTTATTGAGAATGGTTAAATTAGGGTGGTGACCATCTTTCATCAATTTTACATTCTTCCAAAATTGTTTGGGATTACGTTTAATATTGTTGTTTATTTAGAGAAGCCAAATCCTTTCATCAGCTCTAATTTTGTTCCTCACCAATTTGCGCTGCGCAGAGAAATTTGAATAATTTTGTTCATTCTTTTGATTTTTATACTTTCTGTAAAGATTATCTTTTTTCTTAATAAGCTTAATAAGAGCAGAGGAAAACCAAACTGTATTTTCTATTAGATATCAAGGTTAACGGTATGTAAGTATCAATAATTTGTAAAGTGTTATTAGCCAAATATTCAACCTTAAGGTTAACATTATTCATATTAAAGATAGGACTCCAATCAAATATTTTTAGGGCGTAATACAATGAGAGATAGTCACCGTTGCGGTAATCTCGAGACAAAAAGTAAGTATTATTATATGTCAGTTGTGAAACTTCAAGCTGATAGGAGCATAAAATTGCAGGATGATATTAATCTTCACTAACGTAAGGATCACGAGACCGGGAAACTTCAGTAATGCAACTATTAGAGAAGACTAGATCTAAGAGAGACTTATCAGGTTTAGTAAAATTAAATTGTGTAAGATTAGGTGAGTTAATATTTTCTAACAGCAGTAATCCTTTTTGTTTATTGTAATAATGTTCAATATTTTGGGCGTGTTGATTTTTCCAGTCAATTCCTGGTATATTGAAATCACCAACAACAATAACATGATGAGGATAATTTGAGAGTTCGGATTCTAGAGTATCTAAACAGCTTTTAAACTCCTGTACAGCAAGTTGAGGAGGAAAATATATATTACCAATGAGAATTTTTATTTTACTAATAGTAAGTTCTATCCAAACAGCATCAAGATTATTAATTTGAATCTCATGCATTAAGACAGCTAGGGGATAAAAAAGGGAGTTAATATCAATCAGCACACCTCCTCCCCTAGTAATAATATCGTCATATTTTCTATCACATCGGAAAACATTGTAATAGCTCGGAAAGTATTGGGAGTTAACACTATTAGAATTTAGCCAAGTTTCAGTTAAGCATACAATATGATAATTAGACATTAAAAGATTTTCCTCAAATTGTTGGTTTTTTGTCCATAGACCCCTTACATTTTGATAGTAAATGTGAATATCTTTTAAACATGCCTGCATAGTTAATTAAGAGGTGATTTAAGAAGATGCGCCTCCAGCCGCCTGATTTAAATTAACATCAGGGTCAGAAGTAGCACTCGCCTGGGAGAAAAGCTGAGACTCCTGCAGTTTACCATAAAAAGGGCTAATAAGGCAGCCGGAGGGCCAGACAACAGTGTTATAAATACGGTCAAACTCAGATTCCTCAACAGCAACATGGAAAGAAGAATAAGAGTGATATTTTGTTTTTAATTTGGCCACTTTCAAATTTTTCAATTTTATTTCAGTGTTGGTATAGTTTACCACTTCGTCCTCAGTGACGTCAGCAGCAAAGCGCGATATAAATAAAGCCTTCATCCTAGGCCTCACTTGTTTAGCAACAGTTTTTAACGAAGCTGTGTTGAGTACGCTAAGTTGAACAGATTTCTTGGAAGTTTGCTTGTCATTCACTTGTTTCTTGTAGGTTGTATCTTGGGTCCGCAAGTGTCGCCGCCTGTGGTATTCAATGAATCCTTCCGCGTCATCAGTTGTCTCGCCATTGTTTTCCATATGGCGTTCGGATTTCGAAAGTGGGTCAACATCAATCAGTTTGTTTTTCTTGTTTGTATTAGTTTTAGTGTGATGTTGCTGCGATGTGGAGCCTTTGACTTTGTCACTATATGTAATGATCTTGGTGGAAGAAGATTATTGCTCGTAGTAGCTTCAGTTTCTGTTCCATCTGGAACATCGTTCACGCCGGCACAAGTGAGGTTATGAAGATCCCTTAACGATTTGAGGGTTCTGTTCTCTTCTTGAAGTTCGAAGACCAGCAGAGATTTCAAAAGAGAATTTTCTACTTTAAGTTCAGTTACCTGGTTTGTGAGTGAGTCAATTTTATCGCTCAGGGAAGCAAACATCTTTTTGACATTATCACCAAGGGACGATATTGCTGAATGGATCTCTTTGGAAGAACCATCTGCTAGTACCAATGAAATCGGTTAGCTGTTTTTCTTAGGCGAAAACATGGTGGTGTCTGTCGTATCCCGTTGTTCACAGTTGTTGCACAGGTAGGTGGCTTCAGTTTTTGGATCTAGAGGTTTAACACATGTTGCATGCTCACGCACACCACAGCTGGCCTCACAATAAATACGTTTCTGCTTACCATACAACGGTTTACCGCATATTTCACATTTATCAGAACTCGGAGGCATATACCAAAGTTATAGTTACGGTTTTTTAAGCGATTAACTAAATTGTAACCGCATAAAGAATGAAAAGAGAAGAGCCTACACAAACGCATCTGCACCCAACAAACACGTCCGATGATAATAATAATAATAATAATAATAATAATAATAATAATAATAATAATAATAATTCTTAGCTAGTCGATGTGCTATATCAGCCAATAGGTAGAGCCAGTAATTGTTGGGGTAACGAATTTTGCAGCTACTAGTCTCAAAGCCTAACGCGCACATCTGCAGCTTTGCTTTATAGCCCCAGTGATTGGATGATGCTGACTATTAGCGTGTCGAGGTTCTACCCGCGAATCACAGACGTGTGGTGTCGCAGTAACTTTGTTCTGATTGGCACAGTCAAGCGAGCGTCGCCTCTGCACTAGTACATTCTCACAATAACCATGAATCACAGCTGCAGATGTGCACGTTAAGGAATTGAAACAAGTTGTTGCAATATTCTTATCACCGATAGTCACTAGCTCTACCAATAAGTATAGCCACGATTTTATGGTGAAAATATTTTTGCAACATTTGGTTTCGATGCGTCATGTGCACGTCTACAGGTCTGCTACATCGCCCGTAATTGGATAATTTTACTCTCACTTGCCTTGGCAAATTACAGACGTAAGGAGTCACGATAATCTTATTCTGATTGGTGCAGTTAAATGAGAAACGTGTCTGAACATAGACACGCTGCCAATAACCTTGAAACAGAACTGCCGATGTGCACGTGAGTCACTGAAACAAAGTGGGGCAAAAATCTTTTCGCGACAAAATCGTGGCCCTACCAATAAGGAATGAAACAGCCTCTGATCGGCAGACCACTTCGTCCAACTAAACGCACTACAATATCGACCAATAAGGAACCAACACTTTGCAAGTAAATAAAACAGAGGCACACATCTGTAATAGTTTTTGGGACTTTAAAGATGGCGACTGCTAGTTCAAACGAAACATCAGAACATTCGACTACCAAAACGCAGTTAAAACTCAACGGTCAAGGACAATAATAGACAACGTCCGCTTAAACCTGCGAGATATCTTTACATTGACAGAGTAGTTTATAAATACCCTACGTCGGTCGGTGAAAAACATTCGAATTAGTAATTTTGTGGTGTTATTTATTTTACTTCTGCACTCTTAGCACGTTTTTGCGTTTAATATATATCACAGCGCGAGTAGCTAACGGAAGGCACGTCTGAAAGAATAGTTACATAAAATAGACCTTATTATTTCTTATAAATGATCTACATTTCAGAAGAGATTTGAATTTCATAAAAAATAAGCAATTCATTAAATACTTGAATGTAGGCATAGTTACCTACATTTTAACGGAAGAAATGTTCTAATTCCGAAACTGCATAAAGTTACCGTATAATCTTTGCATACATTGTGTAGCAATTTATGAACTTATGTATTACACTTAAAAAAAACTACGATGTTTTAGTGTGGGTACGAATATGTTTTAACGTATAACGTAAAAGTGAATTACGCACATATATTGATGTCAGTGGAGTATGATTTCTGACGTAAGTTCAGTGGGATCCAAAGTATTGGAAGTGATAGAGATTTTATGCATGAAACCAAGAACCACTTAACTGCATACGGTAATTGTTTAAAGGTTCTGTTTTTGTTACAATTTTAGATTATTCTTGTATGTTGTCAAAATCACAGTCCCATTTCATTTACAAAACTTTCTATTTATTTTAATAATCTCTCTCTTTCATATACCGGGTGTATTACCTGTGAGTAGTCAGGTGTAATAACACTGGTGTTATTGCGTGTAGTGACATAATGTTGTCTGCTTTGTGTAGAGAGCATCTGCCCAACGAAAACGTGTGATCGGTTACGTTATGTGCAGGGGCGGCTCGTCTGTAGGGCACTAAGGCGCGCGCCTCCCAGTGTAATCCAGCATTTAAAAGTGTACTAACTTATAGAAAACATGTTAAATTCCTTAATTCCTTGCCATATTATTTCCAGGAAGACAATGTTTGCAGTTTAGATAGTAGCGTTCATGTTTTTGAAACAATGTGTACTTCGGCGCGGCTAGTAATGCGCTAGTTTTCCCCCTCCCTTGACCGGGTTTGAGTAGCTGTTACGCTCAGTCAGGGGCCTCCACATGCTGACTGTAGGGCGCTGTGTCCGCCACGCCGCTAAGTAAAACCACCCTGGTTCTTTACGCTTTTGTTTATCGCGGATTGTGGTACTTTTCCATACATAAAGTAACAGTTTCTGTGGCGGCTTGATACATGGTAGACAAAGTATATCATGTTTAATATTTTGCTAGTAGATATTGTCTTTAATTTTATAAAATGAACAATTCAGTGCAAGTACTTAAAACTTAAAATTTTTCAAGACTAACACTCGACCAAAAACGCGAATTTAAATCATTAGGTAGACCAACTCCTGAATTTTGTATAGTTCAAACAGAAAACAAAAAAAGTGAAAACCGTATTTTCAAGCATCAGCTTCTTTCTAAAGATGCATACAACAAAAACGACTGGATCTACGGATGCGAAGTGGAAAAATCGCTATTTTGCTTTCCTTGCATTTTATTTTCTCCCAGAGACAACTGTGATCGCTTGTGGATTGTGAAAGGGGTGAGTGACATAAATCACTTGACAGAAAAAATTAAGAAGCATTTTCAATGAAAAATGACAGACTGAACGCCCTGGCGATCATGTATGTCAACAAGGAATTTGTCCAGCAAATGGGGGACTTTGATGAAAAAGTGTTAGAAAAGTTCATAAACTTAAAGGAAAGGCGAATGGACTTTGTATACAAATAATTTTTTTTTGTTCTGCGAGTGAGTTTGTTTAGTGTATATGTGGGTGAAAACTGTGATTGTTTGTATATAATGTAAATTTTTACACAACCTATATAGGAAACAATATAAGCCTACGTTTTGTCAACAATGCAGCTGCTAAAAATGTCTACTAGCCAAGTAATTTAGGGTGAGTCGAAAACTGTTTTGTTTTTTCATGTGGCATATGAACATTTTTTTAAAAATAATTTTGAATACAAGACAATGTTTCGTGCATGTGTAATGTATAATTAAAGTGGTTTAGTTGGCGACATAGTATGAATGGACAGTTACAGGAAATAAGACTTCAGGTTTGATGAATTAGAATTTGTCTTTGTAAAATCATTCACTAAAAACAAATTTTCTCTGGAAAAAATATTACATTTTTGCTAGCGAAATATGCTATATTTACGTACCAAAAACACTTAAATAGTACCATTTTGCATCTTCAAAACCAAATTTTTCCGTGTGGATACAACAGGATGGTGCCTCGTGCCATTTCGCCATGACTGCACGACAAGCTGTGAATGATCAATTCCCTTACAAAATAATAGGCAGATGTATGGATATTTCGTGGCCAGCAAGATCATCCGATCTAACTATCCTGGACTTTTATTTGTGGGGAACAGTGAAGACCATGGTGTTCAGGACACCACATCCTTCACGCTAAGACATGAAAACAAGCATCAGAGAGACCTAATAACTCGTAAAGTATAGCAAGCGAGGTTTGTTTCAACACTTGCTGAAGGGCGCGGTCTATCGCAATTTTCATCACCATTTTTTTATTTTTTATTTGTACCAGATATTTTTTTCTTATTTTAGACAGAAAATGTGACTAAATTTGGCTCTTATGAAAATTTTTTATCTCTCATAGTTTTCGCATAATGGCTTGTTAAATTCATATTTTGCATGTTTCCGTTTTAAGGACTACACAAAAACCAACTGATATATCAAACTAAAAAAAATCACAGTGGATAAAGACATTGGTGGCTACAATGTAATGCCCATAAAAATAAAGAATAAAACTTATTTCTATTTAAAAAAATGTTGAAACTAATAATAAAAATTTAAAAAGTTCAATACTTTTTTTTTAAATACAAATAATTTTTATTCTTTATTTTATGAGCATGACATTGTAACCTGCAATGTCATTATCTACTGTATTTTTTTCTTTTTTTTTTTTTAGTTTCGTATATCTGTTGGTTTTAGTGTAGTCGTTTAAACGGAAACATGCAAAATATGACTTTAACAAGCCATTACGCGAAAACTATGAGAGATAATAAAACTTTCATTCGAGCCAAATTAAGTCACATTTTGTGTTAAAATAAGAACCAAAATATCTGGTACAAATAAAAAATTAAAAAATGGTGATGAAAATTGTGGTAGACCGCGCCCTTAAAAAACAATGCCGGTAACTGGTTGTATTGTTGTTAGAAAAATTGTTATTTTCATCAATTCAACTTTATCATTTCTTTGTTATCCTATTTACGATGTACGGTGCAGTGCACATGTGTCGTTCTGCTGCTAATTTTATAAAGTGTCCACTTACAAGTACCGGCAGTGTTTGCACATTTGGGCGTACAGTCACGATGAAAGAGCCATAGTATTATGCACGAAATACTTACCCTGTAGCTACATTAAAGAGAATCATTAACATGAGTAACCAAACAATCTAAAATACGTGACAGAGCCGTTTGTTTCCCTCCGTTGCTTCTACGTCATCGTTGTCCGGCACGCCACATCAACGTGCTCCTTGCTCGCTATTGGCACAAATGTTAACGAACTTCGCATATTTACGGTCACATGTCATTAATATTCTTGAAGTACATATCGCTACCTACTAATGTCAGGCCATGATATCGATTGCCGAATTCAATTTAAATATTCTACACGATTTCACTTGCACAGACTAACAAAATGGCATTTCGCCACCAATCAGGGCGGAAGATGACGAAGCCAATCACACGTTTTCATTGGGCAGACGATCTATACACAAAACAGACAACATAATGTCACTACAAGCACAAACACCAGCGTTTATAATCCTGACTACTCTTAGCTGATACATCCGGTATATATATATATATATATATATATATATATATATATATATATATATATATATATATCCTGTCCAATATTAATCTTAGAAAATGTTATGCAGTAAAATAAGACAAAAATGTCCTTAAATTCAATCTAATGTTTAGTAGAGTAATTATTTCTTCGTGTTGAGTTTCAACTTTATCGAAACAACTAACACCATACTGTTAACAAGTGTACCATACCATACAAAAAGAAAGAAATTTTAATTTATTTCTATTATTCTTCGCTTTACCCGAAATTTACAGTAATTGAGCAATCAGTCATGAAAAAAATCTTTTGACATGTGTAGAATTACTTAATTACAAGAACACTGTTAACGACATTGATAAAACAAAAAGGTTTGTGAAAGTCATAACTGCGTCTAAGTATGGTCTTAGATCGTAAATATATATGTTTATTTCCTACTAAAATTACAATTATAGATTAATTTTTTATTAACAAGGACAAATAATTTGACATTGTGAATAGCAGAAGTTACAATATAATATTTTTGATTAACTTACATGTGCATGAGAGACTTCAGACCATCTTGCATTGAGAACTAATATTTTACAGAGTGTTAGAAAATGGATTGTTACGTATTGTAGACAAGTTACTTCACCGTGTTGTGTATTTAATATATTATGGCAATAAAAAACTCTGAATATCTTATTTGTATTACGTATTATGTAACCAAGCAATGCCCAAGTATGTTGTACTTTATTGAGACTTTTAAGGACTGCACATGTTTTCAGAACAGAACGATAAGAGTGCGGGAAACAATAACGAACCGCTTCATTTTCATCCTTGCCTTGTCGCACTTCAAGGGTTCCCCTGAGGTACAAACCAGCCTTTCGACTGAAAGCCAATCATCATTAAGTGAGTTACCTTACTCGATACTGCATTGATACCTGCTTCATTGGTCCGTGTATTCTAATTCACGTACGTCCTATTGGTACAAATTATACAAGACACATCCACTGCATTGCGCAATGTTTCTTTTTTGTCGACACTTAGCCAATGGGGGTGCCAAGTTGTCTGTAATTATTAACTTTTGTTAACATAGTGTAATATAATTCAGAAGAAATCGCGTTTGTTAAGTTGATTAATTAATTTTAAAATGTGTAAATTTTATACACAAAATCAGTTACTGAAATAGCTCTAGCATTCTAGTAAGAATCTTATATGAACACCAGCAAATTATTTAAACTCCAAATTTAATAGTTTTTGCTTAGAGACAATATACATTGTCATTGAAGTGTTCCCGTATCAATACTCTAACATAGTTTCTAAAGTGTTTTAGCATACGTAAATAATGTGGTATAAGCTGTGATAAATTTTAGAATCAGTAACGTACTTCTTATTCATGAAAGCATTTCTCCTCTTCCAAATTCACATCACGTTGCTGAATTCCGAGCGGTGCTTCAATATTGCCCCACTCTTGGAAACGGACCAATAACTTCCCCTTTCTTCCTCAGCTCTCAGGCGCAAAGAGCTGCTGCGAGAGAAATATTTCTTCTCGCCTAGTTTAAAGTTTCAACAGAGTGTACTTTCAAGTTCTTTTACTACCGCAAAGTTCTTCCGTGGTCTATATACGAGTGAATATTTCAAATTTATAAACAAAACAGCGATACTTCAGTGTTTAAACTCGACGAAATATAATTCAATGTGTGATACAATCATAGTACTTCGCAATTAATACACTTGTAAAAATAATTACGATGTGTAGTAGCGAATGTTGAGTTCTTTAGCAATTTTTATAATAGAAAAGTCAGGAGATCTCTGGATTTCTAAGACGAGCTTGGCAGCTCTCTCCTTGATGTCTGGTGGTGTGTTTCCTCTGTTAGTTTTCATTTCGTACCTCATTTGTCTTAAAATAAAAAAAAAAAACATAAACTTGTACCGTAATGTATGAGGCGTACTTACTACTGAGTAAGTTTTTCTACGTGTTCAATTAAATAAGAACACTTAACCTAAAACGGATTCAATGAAAAGAACTGGATTATACTGTAGTAAGACTTCTGCATTACGTAAGCTGTGAAAATATCACAAATATATGCTCACACACACCTAACTAGAAACAGTGTACAAAAGTTCAGTAATTTTAAATTAAATGGAATTTGAAAGGATTTTTTTAATATTGACAGTAAATATATACACTTTAAAAAACTTGGTTACAACTAGAGGTACGTAAATTGATAGGAATTCAGTCGCTTGCGTACTTGTCCAATATTTTAATAGTTGTTTTGAATTCAGTATAATTTAAATTTATGATACTAATTTTAAAATAATTCGAACAAATTAAAGTTGTATGTGTTTATGAAAATAACTTATGGTCGTTTAGCTAATAAAAAAAAAAAGAAAGAAAATATACATCAATTATTCTCGACGGGGCAAGTCGCAACACCGTGATGCAAAATGACCCGTCACAGAGTTAACGGAAAAAAGAAGTGTCAGTACCCTCATTTACCAATAAACTCAGGCTGTGAAAATATAATAGGCTAAATTTAGTACCAGGCAACCACAGTACTTCAACTGTATGCTGTACATATAGCAAAACAACGAGCACATTTGACAAAAACAGAAAATTTGCTTACGAGCAGCAAAAATAGGTTTTCCGTGTTACTCAATTTCAGTGAATGATGCAGTGTTGCCAGATGGAGAAGTAAATTTTCTGGTGCCAAGAGGGCCACAAATCTGGCATTCTTCACAAATTCTGGTTCACTAATGTAAATGTAAAACATATTTTATGATTAGTATTTTAGCATATTATACTATTGATATAAATTTATGTGTTTTACGGTACCTAATTAAATGAAAGCTATTTATTTAAAAAGTTAGTTAATATTTTACTATCAACCATTTTCGTTATTGTTATTTCTAAACTACAAAATGTATTATTGTGGACCTACGCCATTGCAATATTATGTCGTCCCATAAATCGTAGAAAATAAACAACGAAATACGAAAAAAGAGAAAACAAACCGAGTTGGCTGTAGTCAACACATTTATAAACCAAACCAACAGAACTTGAAAGATCCCATTAGTAAAAAAAAATATTATTGATATTGAGATGAAATTAGGTAAATTCGGTTCTTATTCTACGTTAAAGCTGTTTAATAACTTATAAAAATGTTTAAAATTATATTGTTCATTTAGACAACCCATATTTGATATTTGTACTAGTAATTTTATTTAGAAGACGGTTTCTGGTTACTAAAACTATATAAGTAAAATATGTATAAATACCAACAACAAAAAAAAACTGGTTGCGTGAACGTTTCTAAGATAAAGAATATATTAATCTGATTATTTTGATTGGTTATTAGTTGTTTTGGAATCGTAGATTACTTTCAACAAACTTCAGACTTTAAAACTACAGCACATTTTTTTTTTTTAATGTTTGCATATGTTTGAATAACGAGAAACTATCTTCTAAATAAAAGTATTAGTGCAAATATCAAACGTAGGATGTCTAAATTAATATTATAATTTAAAAATATTAATATAATTTACAAAAATTTAAATATTGTTTAAACCGAATATTAAAAATTCAAGTTTTCACGGTCCTGCCAAAGAATATAACATGTTACACGGAACCTACTGAATATGTAGTTCGAATAGTGGCAACGAATTCGCTCACAGAACTGTGACAGTTGTCGGTTACATAAGTTAAATAAATAAATAAAATCAGACGCCAGTCAACAGGAAGAAAGGGAGAGACCAGCTGGAACTTATTCTTCCAGAAAGCAATATCCCGCCCGCCAGCTGCAGCAGATGTGCACCAATAATAGATGCGGACTTGGCGGAACAAAACGGCGCCTGAAACGGAGAGCTATCCGCGCAGAAACTTTATGGATGTATACAGGAATATCGAAAGACAAAACCGTTGAAAAACTGAACAGCTCACTCTAGTCAGGCTGTGGTTGCGGCCAATAACTACATTCACCTTCCGTACACTGAGTAAGTGTGGACAAGATCATCGTTACCACCATGACTATAAAAATTCGTAAATGTCCGCCAACTTTGCTCACAGGTGTATGCGTTGGATTTAGAGTTAATACCTCGTATCAGATTAAAAACACACAAAATAAATGCCATCTGGTCTTCTTGTAAAATAAGGTATAGTGAATGCAGCGCGGTACCTTTTTCCTGTGTTTAAAATTAATTTGTAGGTGTTTTCCGAAATAAGGCACCATTATTTTACAAAAAAATTTTTGATTTATTTTCATATCAAAATAGATGATAATTTGAGTCCAAAAATCTGGAAAACAATTACGTTCATTTTTAATGCAAAATAAGGTACACAATGAGATATATTTGTGACAAAACAACGTAGGGATTCTTAGATACGGAAAATTATCTTGCTTTGAAAAAAAAATCAAAATAACTTTAAAATTACAGCGCGTGACCTTAATACGAGCCTAGGCCAATTCCCTTCCCCCTTTTCCCAACCAAGGCTAATGGTGCTCCACATATTTGTTTTCTTAACCCTTCATTTGAAGTTAAGTGGCTTTAGGGAGTTTTTGTGGTATAATGTTTCGCTGAATTATAAACATATTTGGTGCCCTAACCTTGAGGTTAGTGAGATGGTATATGTGGGCTGATGCTGCCAAGGAACTTCAAGAGATAGTGGACTGCATAATCCATTTTCTCCACTTTTGAACTTCATCGAAATTGCATTAATTTCATACATGTTCCTTGCAGTTTTTGTGTGTTAGACATGAACGTTTGCATAGCCTTTAAAGTAATGTTAGCCCAGAACCTCTCGAATAATAGATCTGAGCTACGAACAACTGCGTCATATAACGTTGAAATCATTCATGAAAACTAATTTAAAAAATAACATTTAAATTCCAAGGGTTTATAGATGTTGTACCACATGTCGATAGAAGTAGACTGAAACCCCTGTTATATATTTCTCGCATGGTCGTACTTGCTTTTCAGACAGTCCTCCTTCAAAGATTACGAACTAAGTTATTTTTCTTAGTAATTAATTTATCTTATGAACTAAAAACTTTCATAACTTTTTAGGTACTTACGTAAGCGTAATTCTGACGCGAAAAATACGACAATATCTCTATTGGTTGCGATAAATATCATCTGCTGACTGAAAACAAATTTTATGCCTTTTAACCCCTTTAGGTGTCGAATTTCCAAAAACCTTAATTGCACACCTTAAATATTTGTACAAGTATCCACGTAAAGTTAAAATCACGACGATTGCCCATACAGTCATAGAATAATCGGTCATTCATTAAAAACCACATATCACCTCTGTACAGTACTGTACGTCCGAATTTCGAAAAGTGTTGAAACTTTTTTTGCGGCCATTTACCTAATAACTACCCTGAAGAAAAACTAAACTAAATATCTTTATGGGTTCGATACATATAAAATATTTATCTAAAACATATTCCAGGTCTTTTCACCTCATAAGAGACTGAAAGTCTATAAACCCTTAAATCACATTTTAGACTACTTTACTGATGTTTCTTGAACGTGAAAAACACGACAATAGCCCACTTGGTTCTATATTATGTATATCGACGATTAACTGAAACCACATTTAATCACTTTTCACCTTTTTCACCTCGATAGGTGGAGAGTTTCGAAAATTCGCGAAATTATTTTCAGATATTTTAGTAAGCATCAATCTTAAAAAAAATCACGTCGCCATATCAAAAATCAATTTAATTTATATATGTCGATTGTGAATCGAAAACACATTATACCCTTTTTTTACCTCTTAGGAAACGAATTCGGAGGAATTTTAAATCGTATTTTTTATATTTATATATGTTTCAAATTAAAGAAAAGAGCACTTCAATATCTCGATTAGTTCGACAGATATAGAGGAATAATCGAATACATTTTTCAAGTATTTACACCTCCTAATTATACATTTCGAAACGTGTTGGAGTCCTGTCATAGTCATTTGTATACGTAACCAATTGAAGTAAAAATTACGACGATATCCAATTGTGGTCCATTGGTATAGGTGATTCATAACAAACATATTTTACCCATTTTACTGCTTTGGGGTCGAATTAAAAAAATCCTAAAACTGCTTTTCGGATATTTATGTAAGCAACATTTTGAAGTGAAAACCAATTCTCTATCCCAAAGGATTTTACAGATATCGATAGTTAATCGGAAACACTTTTAAGTTATTTTCACCCCTTTGAATGTTGAATTTCGAAAAATCCTAAAATTGGCTAATATACATTTTTCATGTGTGTCCCATTGAAGTAAAAATCATGATGATAGGCCTTTGTTATTATTATTATTATTTTTTTTTTAGCTTTATCGATGTTTATTCGAAAATAAATTTCATCCCTTTCCACCTTCATAGAGGTTAAAATTCGAAATATCCCTTCTTAGTGCTCGCCTACGACCTGAGGGGAAATGACACAACAATTTGATGATTGTAGGTAAAGTGGTTTGAGTTGCAGTTTGATATGTCAGTCAGTATGTGTTCTCTTTAATGTATAGAGGTAAATCTGGTGATTGGCGGGCCGGGCTGCCCCACGTGAATAAGCGATGAAAACCAAGCAGAAAATACTCTTTGATAATAAGTAGTGAGATCTTTAGTTTACGAGATAGGTCCTAAATACCAGCGAACGGGAATGTGGGTATGTTGTACGCACTAACATGTATTTTTATAGTGAAAAAAAAAAAAGAGCCTGCTGACTTCTTACCAACGAATATATATTCCTCTTAATTTTTGGTCACATGTTCAAGTGGTACAGTCCGTATCCACGAATTACCTTAACTTTTACTTCTACCTAGCTGTTTTTTGATGTTAAATGAAATATTTTTCGTAAACGATGGGCCTTACTATTTTTTTACCAAAATGTGTTTCGTGCTTACTTTTTATACCAGGTTCACTTGGCACAGTTTGTATGAGTGAATAATGGCGCCGGAAATAAAAATAAATTTCACCTCAATACGTCAAATAGGAACTTGTATACTACAAATAATATATAATTGCAATATGTTATCTAAAACAAACATATTATGTTTTAATATCAGTTATTTCTGTGTGACGTGATCATGACCTTAGAGCGTTCTGAACACTGGCGGATAGGTGGTCCATTTTAATTTTTTCGATACTGCCAGTGAAATTAATACTTTTTTACTTTCCAGGAGTAGGAACGCCAAGTGGGAAATTACATTAACTTTAGGGTCTTACCCCTTAACGTTCGTGTAGTTTCTTTGTAATATTTTCAACTACAGCATTCTCAACGGATCCCGAAGTTATCAGTCAGTAATGTAGCAAACAAAACAGACTGTAAATATGGCAGTGTCAAGATCTGTGACTTGTTTTCGAGAGCTTCATCGATACAGCGACTCCCTTTAGGCATATATCGTATTCTCTAAACACCTCACTTTACCAGAACCTCAAAAGGCTTCGGAAAATTATAGGCTGTGGTTTGAAACGCTTCATACTTCTAACAAAGTTTTATTTTTAAAATTTTTACTGTATATTTTAAAGTACGAATTACATCAATATCGTTTAAAATAATTAAAAATAAAATTGGTTCGTTTTAGAATTCCGATTAAGAGCTATAACATAAATTCTACTCATATCTAGTAGCATATTGCATAATTAAGAAATAACATCACCAATAATATATTAATGTACCTCTCGTCCAAGAAATAGCAGCACTACCACTGATTTAATTTTGTCTTCTGAACCTCTTTAAAAGTGTAGCTATAAAGTACGAAACCCATTACATATTTAAGGCAATTTAAAAGACGGATTTTCTGTAACCTTCCCAGCCTCATTTAAACTGAATTTTCTCTCCTACGAGGACGGTGTTAAAATGAAAATTGAAAATGTTGGCGATTTTCACGCGTTTTCGTTCCTAATAATACCCTATGACTCTTTCATTATATTTTTATAAAAAGTCACGGCGCAATTTTAAATTACAGAATACAAATTATTATCGTAGAGATAATTACGCGGTAACTGACTTCTTAAAGATATCGTATAATGGACAGAAAATTATAAAACAGGGGCCCTGAAGTCCTCTGAGGCGTTGAATGTGACCTGTGTGGTTCACAGTGTATAGGAATCCCACTTGTTAACACTTGTGCTGGCCATCCATTCTCAAATTTAAAATATGTTTTCGTGGAAACAAGTAATGTTTACATCCGCCCACATGTGATAATTTAGAAGTATTTTCTCGTAGAAATATGTACACATGACAGCCTTGATAGCTTTAAGAAACAAGACTTCTGATGTGTAACATATTACATGTTTGACAGCCATTTGAGTGTATACGTACATAAAATAATGTCGCAGAGGAAAATAATGACTTTCCATTGAAACAGCTGTAAAAATGACTGCAAATACAATTTTCGAAAAGTGGATCACGGGCATTAGACGGACAACACCGTTCCGATATTTAAATGGATGTTACCAGTTTGATATGCAATAGCGCTTCACACGTGTTTGTGATATCTCCCTCTGCTATTTTCTGTCACTGATTATCTACTTTTCTGTGCTCACAGTTGGCATCATTGGTTAGCATTCGCGTAATGAAAGGGAGAGAAAAAATTAGCATTCGTGTTAAACTGCTTCAGAACCAAATTGGATTAGTAGTCATTTTATACTGAAAATTGATTAACGTATTAGGTAACTGAAGCGTAAAGGCCACTACTATTAGTGACAATGCAATGGGTAAATACATTTTGGGGCTGGATATAAAAATACTCTTTAAATTTTTCGTCCTCGTCGGATAATTTTAAATAAACATTTTAACACAACTTTAAAAACATGTCAGTTTCAGATAGCTATAAACATATTTCTTATTCGGCTGTTGGGGCCCCGGCAGCCGAGTGGTCAGATAATTTCTCTCCCACCAAGACGATACGGGTTAGATTCCTGGCGGGATCAGTACCCGGATTATCGCATGTGGGAATCGTGCCGGACGATGTCGCTGGTCGGCGGGTTTTCAGGGGGACATCCCGTTACCCCCGCCCCTTCATTCCGGCGCTGCTCCATACTCACCTCATGTCACTCCTCACCAGCGCTAAAGACCTCGAAGTTAAGCGCTAACCAATATTTATCATTCATTCACTATTCAGCTGTGTTGTGTTAAGACATTTAATTGGACTCCAAAATAAGGGCATGGTACAAATAAATAACAGGGATGGAAACTTAGTATACATTGGTTCCAATAAGATGAGTATATGGACTTTTATTTATAAAAACTTTATCCGTCATTCTCTATTGGAAGCTAATGATATTGCTATATTCGATTGTATTATATGACGCCAGTTAAAATACATTGTAATACAGCTAGGAGGTAACAGAACATCAATTAAGTAGTCAAACTGAGAAGGTTCAACGAAAAAAAAAAAAAAACATGTAACGCACCTGGCTAAATGACTGTCTAAATTATGATGTAAGCATTCACGTTACTATTTTTCTTTTGTTTGAAAAGTAAAGTCGTACCTATCATTTACACTTGGTACTTGTCACTGCCCTCAATGATACGAAAACCAAAATTAATATATCAGTTAGTTTTACCACTGTCTTTAGAACTTACACAAATATAACCAAGTTGAATCATAGTACCTAACTAACTTATACATTAAATAATAACAGTAAAGCAGGTTTGCATGCTAGGCGGACTATATCTACACCTTAAAACCCAGACACTGACTTTTTTTATCGTCGATAAAAATAGTTCACGCAGCTGAAACAAAAACTTGCACCCTGTTAATAGTCATGAAATTATCATTCAACCATTTTCGTGATAAGCATCAACACAGAATATCAAGCCCTGGCTACGCAACACTTGAGTCGAGAACCTAGCGGAGAAAACCTCTGGACCGAACTGTTTCTTCTCTCCTTCTGTAACGCTGTTGTCTGATCAAACTTGTTGACTTGTAATCTTGTAACAAACCTGATTCCCTGTTGTGCTTCTTCTTCCAGTGTGCATTCGGGGTCCTCACACAATCTAGTTTCAGGTCTGAAGGAGAGTCTCGTACAAGACGGCAAGAAATCACTGCCCGGGTAAACCAAATACACGAGGGTCACTATACGTGGTTCGCGATACGGCGAGCACATTTGACGACCAACTTGCGTTGAATACTGACCAGGAACAGGACGATTTCGTGAATTCAATGACCTTACATGTTACAATCAACTATCCTATGCATACATCTGCCCACTAGCTGCAATTCAGTGGAACAGCTTACAATAGACGGGACTTGAATATGCATAGGAATATGGATTCTATCTTGCGGGTTATTGAATTCGCGAAATTTTCCTGTCCCTAGTAATGATTAGAGACATGCAAAATTCGCGTTATTATTTCGTAGCAGACTAAACTTCACTTTCCTATACACAACATAGCATAATCAGCGATTCAATTGGCCACGAATTTGTATATATCGTCATTTACGTGCGCTACGTCTTTACAGAGATTGGCCTCTCTATCGTGCAAACATTCTCCGCGGCAAGTCACGACAGTATCGGCCAGCGGGAGACGTCGAACTAGGCTATAGTCACGTGGAGTTTATTCAGTTGTCAGAAAATAACGCGAATTTTGCATGTCTCTAGTAATGATTAAAGAATATTACTGTGACCTTACAAGATAGCTATTGAGTGATTGAGTGAAGACATTTTGGTCAGCGCTTAACATCGAGGTCTAAAGCGCTGGTGGGGGCGACATGAACTGAGTATGTAGCAAGGCCGGAATGAATGGGCGGGGGAAACGGGAGATCCCCGAGTAAACCAGCCGACCAGCGGCATCGTCCGACACGATTCCCACATACGAAAATCCGGGGACCGACCCCGCCGGTAACCGAACCCGGATCGCCTTGATGGGAGGCGAGAAGTCTGACCCCTCGTCCACCGCGGCCAATAACTATTGAATACAGTACAATCTATACACTTTGTTAGCTTTGTTAATATTTTAAAAAGGCAGGAAACTATACATTAACTGAAACTAGAAGATTAACTCGGGTTCCAAGTGTCTTTACTTTATCCCGAACCGCATACACCTATGCATACCTTTATCTTCTGGTCAAAACCGCCTGTGTTTTAACTTAAATGAATTATGTATAGCCTACATGTACCGTACACACGTTCTCTAAATAAAATAAGCAATATTAATTGACGCTTTTTTCTAATGCATAATATGAAATACACGTGTTTTCAAAGCACCACGTTAAAATTTTAAATTTTGAACGGTGCCATGATCGAATGAATGTGCTATATTTTTTGCTCACACCAAAATGCTCCTGCTAACTATCGTCACGTTTCAAGTCATATACTCCCTCGGCCCTTCACGTTCGTTATGTTAGTTAACTTTTGTAAATATGACAATTATGAGTTCCTTGTGCTCGTCGTGTAGGTCTATTGGAAGGTAAGATAAATAGCTGCGTTTTCATCATGGTACTTTGGGAATTTCCGGCAGTAAATCAAAAATATGATAGGAAAATTAATAAATCAACATTTAGGAGTGCGACTGACTCTTTAAACTTCAGTGGTGAAGCGTCACAGGGGATAGTACAGATTACTTTAAATAATGGAATGTTAAATATAAGCAAAACAACTACTTTTGTACCACAGTGTACAAGTCTACTAGCATATACCGAAAAATTAACATTATATAAAAAAAAACTCGACAAAATGTTTCATCCATAGCTTCCAAATTCGAAAATCGAAACAAAGAGGAACATGTCACATCACTTGCTTTGGAGGGATAACAGCAAAAACAACACCAACAACAATACAGATTATTCACCAAATTTGGTTCTTACTGTCTTCAAATGCAAGTTTAACACTGAAAATTCATTATTATAAATTTTTTTAAAAATTTATTTTAACATCTCAACATTTTTAGAAAAAAAAAATTTATCACATTTTCTAAGTTGAAGAAAATATCTGGTACCAGATTTGTCTAACATACACAAATGCTCTTTTAAAATAATCTCAATGAAATGAATATGTTGACATTCAAACAACTATACAACACATTTCAGTTTAAGTTAACGTCTTAAGCAAGCAACTGTTTTTTTTAAACTGCATGTAATATTTTGCAACAAATTTCTACCACATGCACCAGTGGAAGGAGATATCTGGTGGTATCACATGTGCACAACATGCACAAATTAAACAATTGAAACTTTACAAATTATCCTAAAGAAACAAATACACTGGCATTCAATCTCATTAACTCAAAACACTAAAGTTTACTTAGTGTGAATTATTTCCATAGTAAAGCCACACTTTTTTTTTTTTAGCATTGAGCAAAGCACAAACATATTGCAGTCTTGTTTGTGTAGAAATATTTCATGCACTCTGGACACATTGGTTCTTCACATTTTTCGCACAAAAATCTTGTGCGTCTTTGGCTTTTTTTTATCACCATAGAGTCTATTTCCAGAAAGATATAGAAGGATATTGTAACGAGACAGCACTCTCGGTGAATGTAGCTAAACGGTTTGATGAGCCATACTACCTTCCCTCCACTGCTCGCTCGCACCAGTCCTGGCAATGGGGCGGCGGACCCCCATCTTACCCCCCTGGCGACATCGGCCTCTCCTGCCTGGCTAATCACTAATCCTGCGCTGATGCTACGAGTCTTTTGAATGTGTGTGTACCTGTCAGTCATCCTTGACAGGCACTCAGCTCGGATGTGACTAAATGTTTACCGCAACATCCAGAAATTTCGGCTTACATCAACCAGCACGACGGTGAGCTATGAGAATGTTCTGGGTGTCGTCGCAGGCAACTATAAATATCGGCCCACTGCGAGCAGCGGCAGAGTGATAGTGGCTTTTAGTCGGTTAGTGTTCGCGCTTGACTTGACGAGACGCGGATCAAAAAGTTACTGTGCGGCAAGTGTGGACGACGGTGGAACTGTTGGGGTGGTGTGAGTGAGTGCGAGAACAGACGAACAGGTCAGACTGTAACTGTACTGAGAGACATTTATGAAAGAGACTTATGAGATCGGAGGACTGATCTGAGAGAGAGAAGGGGGGACATTTATTAATAGTATACTAGCATAGTAATTCAGTCTCTTAGGGAGGTTACCTGTCTATGACTTATGTAAATGTTGGTCTGCTTTAGGTAAAATGTTTAATAGGGATTATAGTGAATTAAGAAATCAAATTTAATTCATTTACCTAATTACCTAAGCCCTCCTTCCCAATCGAACCTGGCTGTGCACAGGACAGCAGAGCTTTAACGTCGTTGGACCCATAATTTTTTTTTTATGTTTGTGCCAAAAACTGTTCAACTTTAACACATAAGATAACATGTCATTCTCCAGAATAAAAAAAAGTTACTTCCTAAAGTTTTTCGGTAATCACTTATCAAAGTCTCAAAATGGCCATTGCAGTGTACCAGAACCAAACAATTAATAAACTAATGAATTTAAAATTACAGAAACTGAAAGTCAGTGTGTCATTTAATTTTGTGACTTGTTTGACAAAAGTTAGTTTCGAAAATTTCAGTAGTAACCAAAAGTCAAAGTTTTGCAAAAATTTACTCATTTTCATAATTAAAAATAAAACAAAATTTATCCCTTTGAATTTATAAAAGTGTGTTGCAGTAGCCCATATAATTTAGTATCAACATGAATGATCTTTTTTCTGCAAGTTAATTACTCTTAGATTTTGACTACGCCGCAACAGCCATGTTGCGACTTTGATAGTTGACCTATTTTTTTTATTTGGGGAAAATTACATTTTATCTTATGTGTAAAAGTTGAACAGTGTTTGGCATAAATATAAAATAACGAATTTTCGCTGGTCCAACATTTTCAACACTGGTGTCAGAAGTGGCGAAGGGGAAGGGGAAGAGATTATATTATTTTTTTAAAAATAATAATGTACATTTGTTTTCTTTATTAGATTAGATTAACTAGTTAATTAACGATATGTATTAAAGCAATAAACATAAATTTATAGACTTTAATTCTGTGGATGTTAAGAAGGAAAATTGTTGTTGTTATGGAACCACCGTGTGGATCAATAGACCGACTAAATGTCAGTGTAAATAGTCAAACATGCGGTCTGAGAAACGATGTAAATAGCCAGATTAGCAGTGTTAAAAGTGACACAAATAGTGGAAACGATAATACGATTAGCCTAATAAGTAATGCAAGTGAATAAATGAACTGAAAGTTAGTGTAATATAAAATATGGACCGAAAATTTGGACGTGTTAGTGAGGGAGTTGACTAATTAAACAAAAGAAAAAATTTTGATAGTGTAAATGAGAATGTGGACAGTAAAATAAGCAATATCAGTAATATTTTAAATCAGAAAATTTACAGTGTTAATGAAAATGTGGACAGTGTAAATGAAACAATGTACAGTGCCGAGAGTAAAATGGAAAAGGAAACGAGTGTACTTACGAAAGAAAGACTAGAGTTTCTCCAGAGTCACGAAGTTGGACACAGTATGACGAATGCAGGACTGTAAACTAGCGCAGCAACAGAAGAAGATGGTGACAATAAGCAGGCCGTCACACCACCGCCAGAGTGCACCAAGCATCCCATTGGTGCTGGTTCCAGTTCTCCTGGTGTCGGGGAAGAGGTCATCATAAAGCCTGCCCCACACGATGGCCAGTCCCCTTGGTGGGAATACGGGCACCAATTCGAGACCGTCGCCACTCTGAATGGTTGGATGGACAAGCAGCGGGCCTAATACCTAGCAGCAGAACTGAAGGGCCCCGAATTAAGCAAATTACAGTTACTATCCAAGTGACACCGACTGGAGTACGCAATGCTGGTACCGACCTTGGAGCTGCACTTCGGCGACACGCCCACCACGCCCAGTTGGGAAGTCACACATAGAGACCAGGGGAGCCGCTGCAAGAGATGTGACAGGACATCGTGCGGCTGGCCAAACTGTCGCTGTAAAGATGTACCGAGGACGCCACGATGTCATCGCCATAAAGTTTTTCGTAGATGCCATTTCAGTGACGCGGATGTCAGATTTGCAGTACGCTTGGCAGCCCCACGCAGCATGCGGAAGGCTTTGGCTCGGATGTTGGAAGTAGAATCGGCGAAGAAGGAATCGGCTTTCTGGTATCTGAAGCAGACAACTTGAAGAAGTCAACACAATTACTATGGCCGCACTGAAACTTTCTTAACGAGGCCAGAGGCTGCCATCATAGAAATAACAAGCAAGATTCAGGCTATGAATATGCATCGTCGTTCACCTAACCGCCATGGGTGCTGGAAGTGTTGCCAGAAGTGCCATCTAAATCACCGCACGCTGCGAAATAATGATAATACTACAGAGAACAACTTATAGCAGTTGGAGTAAGCAACGAGAAACATTATGCCAAGGGTACGGACAATTTATCTAACCTAGGACAACATGGATGCCGAGAGTGTTGGAGCTGCGGACAGTGTGGATATGTTAGAGCTTAATGCCCACAGATGCCGAATGACTCTTACCTCCGGAAAGTGAACCTAAGGTCAGCAGCACTAATCAGTAGTAGGATCGACAAGTCGGCTCAGATCCCAAACATTTCTGAAAGTAGCAGTAAATCCCAGGAGATGCCCGAAGGTCGAGTGATAGAGATGATGAGAACAAGGATCCAATTGCCTCAAAGAGTGCGTGTGTTCTTCGTCAAGAAACAAAATCAGCATGAGGTGGCAGCCTATATACTATATCATTAAACCATAAACTTCATTTAGTTACTTGCAACTGGAAAATTAAATGACATTGCTATACGATTTAGGGTATTTGGCAAACTACAGAATAAACATTGCTGAGGGGGAAGATGGGGAGTGTCGGTCGAAGAAAGCAAGATGAGCGAAACAATTGAAGACAGAGTAGGAGCAGCGGGAGTCCTGGGGATCCTGTTGCGAGTTGAGATGTTGCCGACCGCATAAATATAAATATATATATATATATATATATATAATGACTATCGAATGAAGGCAACGAACTGTGGAGACCCTTGTTCAACGAGCAATAGCATGGGGCCGCTACTTAACACAGATGGTAGGGAACTTACTGGAAATGATGTACTCCGCATTGTATCCAAAATAATTAAAAATAATATATACAGCTGTATTTTTACTTTAACTCTTAATGATTAATCTGAAACCACGTATTTATCTAGTATCTCTCCTGACTGGCCTTCATATACTGAACTGTGTCTTAAAAGCTCATGGAGTCTTAGATTTCGGTGTTTCTAGGGACGTATGGGTTGCTGACCATTTTCTGAGTGAAATTTTCTAACAACTAAATGTTTGTGCGGCATTTAATCCTATTGATGATGATCTTGAATGATGCCACTCGAAAATATTCCACTTGTAGTCAAAGAAATGTTCTTAATCGGTACTAGATAACAGTGCAGTTGGTTTCTTCGTGCACCTTAAGTGATACGTTTGGGCGGTTGCTTTGAAACGCACCAAGAAATATTCCCCGGAAAATTTTCAGTGAAAATTATAAGAAAAATAGTAAATATAGGATTGTAATGCATTGGTAGTAATATTAAGAATTTGCAGAAAAAATGTAAAATGTTGCTGAAGTCGTATTGACAGAGGTACTGTTTGTAGTTAGTGTAACAATACTGCAGCACTGTAAAACTCGGTGTAGAATGTAAAAAAAAAATGCTGTCACAAAGACTTCAGAAAATAGGTTACTTAGCATTAATTAGGCACAATAAATAGGTATTCTCCTTGGTCCCCATTTATGCATTAAAAACAATAAGTACCGTAATCAAATTTGGTTCTTAAAAATTTGTAAACGTTGTCTTGGAGAAGTAAAAGAATGTCTTGCACGAGAAATTAACACTGCGCCGTGGAGAAAAAATGTGTTTTGGGTTTGTGCAGCGTCACGTACGTCTTTTATTTTTTTGGCCTAAGATTTCTTCATTGATGTTCTAGCCTTAGTGATAAGCATATTGATATTTGTCCAATTCTTTAGGGTAATCGAGCTACGGTCTTTGTTTTCTTTTTTTTCGGTATCCTGTAAAATTATTAACATGACCAACGTTGACTTTTTTTCCTAACTTACATCAATCTAATTTTTAATTGAAGAGTTTTATTGTTGAAGTATATCATCTCTATAGTTAAACACATCCGTTTACCTTCTTTACGGAAAATGGAACAATAGACGTAGCAGAATATAGGTTGCTCCGTTTCGGTTTTCTGTTGACTACGTAGTGTAATATATTATTCCGTAACACGTACAGACAAAAGCACCATTTAGGAGTTTTCGTCAAGACTTCGACCAGTGTCTTAGACTATTTGAGAGTAGAAACAGTAGACCAGAAAGTGAATAAGAAAATCCCATTGATGTTGCACAATATTTCTGTATTTACACAGCTAAAGGTAATTAAGATTTCAGGTAAATTTTGACCCAGTACTACTAAATAAGGCACGGATTTAGCTTAAAAAGCAAAACGAAATACTGTAGTTTGATGAAAGAATGAAGTCTTACAGTCATAAGTTACCTATTATTGGTTTGGAACTTAAGACATAAGCCGCGGTCACACTGCATACAGACCTACTCGACTTAAACATATTCAGCTTTATGTACCAATTACACGAGATAGGAGCGAGTACTGGTTGCATTCTCTTCTTGTAAAAAATTAACTACCTTCATTAGTAGTTTCAAAAGACACATCTTTTCTGCTGCTCTCTATTGGCTACTTCAATTGCAACGAGTTGTATAACGAAGATGTCTTCATTTCGGTGGTACGCTTTGAACTATTTAAATAAAATAATCTTAATGTTTAGTTCGTTTTTATTTGTTGCACAAGTATAGAAAATTGTATTTAGGTGTAATATATTTTAAAATATATTAAATGTAACTTATGATTTGACTTGTGATATGATAGTTAAAATATTACACGTTTCAAGTTTCAAGTTTTTTTGTGGCTAGAAATATAATTAATTTATTCGGTCTAGTCCTGCAACCTCGCAAACCAATTTCGTTTTAAACTAGATCAAACACGGCGGACGAATACATTTCACTAAACATGTTTAAGACTTCTAATGCGACAATGGCCTTGGACTAAACACTTGCGACGTTTGTTATTAAAGTTACCACTTTTACACCCCGTTTTCAAGGTAATTTTTTGAAGTGCCTTGTTTTAAAAATGTTGTAATTATGGTCACTCAATCTCAACGCGTTGCACATCCTTGATTCCTTGCATGAACCACGCGGTGGCGTGCACAACGGACACGGAACAACTGCGCGCGGCCAGATAAATCGACTCTCACAGCTTGTACGTCAGCAGCAGGGAAACAGTTCCACGCCTTTCTTCTTCTGGCTCATTCCCCAGCCTACAAACACCATCCCCTACGCCACCCATTTTACCACCCTTATTCCGCCGCTCTCAGACGTCCCCTACGTCACACCGTGATAGGCTATCACAGCTCGTCCTTCAACGTTCGCCTGGAATAAATTCATTCTATTGTGGCTTCGCCTCTCGTCGCTTCTCAAGCACTCTCCTTTGTTATTGTTTCTGCAAGGGATTGTGCTTAGTTGCGTATTTTTACTAGGCATTCACACTCATAAAAATCGACGAATATTTAATTACGTTCACTGGTAATAAGTAAGTTATTGACATTTGGCTTGGTTACTTCACCTTGCAGGGGTAGACAAACTTATGCCCGCGGACGAAACACTGGCTCGCCACTGCATTTTGAATGACCCGCCATAAGCTTAAGAATTGACACTGACGGTAAAATTATTTCAGTAAAAATTTAATATTTGCCACAACAATCCTATTCTAAACATTGTGGTAACAGTGTTCGAACTTCAAGAGGATTATAATCTGAGAATACACTGCAAATAAATGTTATAATAATATAATAAATTACGTAAATGTTGAGCTAAAAAAATATTCAATGGAAAATATATTTGTCGTGGCACGTGACATTATTTGGTTTAAATTTTTGGACATAGTTCCGAAAAAGTTGACCGTCCCTTTATTCACATACAGAATAACTATAAACATATATAGAATGTACCAAGACAAACATTACATTAGTTTCTCTGGCCTCAAGTGTAAATAAGTAGATATGTGTCGATCTGATAAGCCTACTTCCCTCTAGCATTATTTTTGAGTACAGAAATCTTTGCCGGTGGGCATAAGTGTTGTTAGGGGGGAGGGGGTAAGGGGAAAATTTAACCTTAACAGACAAGCATATTTTGGAAATTTCAGTTACTCCGCACATCCTAGAATTTTAGGACAACACATTGAAAATAAAAGTCGTTAGAAGCGGCAGGATGAAATTATATATATTGACGAAACTAAAGGAAACATTAAATTTTTGCAAATTTATTTGCCATTTTGCAACACTGAGATAATGTTTTAAAGTAATACTTCCATAATGAGAAATCTATTTAGATTACCGACCTTTATATGAATTGTACATGGCAATCGAAAATAATACTATACAATAAACGAGAAGAGTGATTTGAATTGAAAATGGAGTAGCGATGGAAAACAAACATAATGGAAACAGAGCTTGTGTGACGACGACGGTACCCCTGCGATGAAGGGGAATATCTTGTACTAGATATGTTTTCAACTGTTAAGCAGCAGCACTTATATATTACTTCGTTTTAAATATTGATCAACAATTGCTCTAATGATCGTAGCGTATACATTAATATTCGCAAAACCTGTATACAATTGGCCATGGACTACTCAAAGCCAAACCGTAAATAAAGTGAATCATTAAATTCGGGTAAGTAAACATATACCCCATATCCGTCTCTTAAACATAAGATACTGTTAAAGCCTAACTTACTTGCAAAAATTACGTGGCTAAATTAAGTTTAATTTTAAGCAAAATTATTTCCTAGAAGATTCATTTCACATTCATATTTGTGTTCTTTACAATGAAAAATAAAAATATGGTCAAACGACAGTTGCCTTTGGAACTAATTTCTTTTGTTTGAAAATTTATGTTTTTCGTACTTGATGCTGTTATTAGCACGGGAAAATTATTTCTCAATATCGGTAACTACGACATTCTCAGCAGGAATTATAAATAGGAATCCATTTGGTGCAAATTGGTACGATCATTAATAACCTATCACACAAAAAATATTTACAGCTATTAAACCAGGAAGCAGTTGAACCAACTTGTTCTGATATCTCTTGTTTAACTGGTTTAAATTCCTCGTATTTTAATATCTCGAAATACTGCGTATAAGTAATTTGGGTGTCGAAGAAAAAAGAAAGAAAAACCCAAAAATTATTAGGAATATTATTGTGTGATTACGATAAGTTACCAGAACAAACAAATCTATATCTATACAAATTTGGCCTAAATAGCAACTATACCAGCAATTAAAAAAGTAGGCTTGATAAATCTTCTTGCTTTCACAGTGCGTACACTCAAAATTTGACATTGTTAAATAAAAGAAATAGGTCGAAAAAACCGTTAAAAGATTAACGTCGTATTCACGAGTCCTGGCATAACATTGTACCATAATTTTGCTGACTATGGATTATTGCATAAAAAGCTATAAGTGGGAATCTTACACAATTACAGACATATATACGCATAGAAAGACAGAGAGACGTGCGAGTTAATAAGCCTATTATTCGTAAAGGAAATTATCTGAGCTTGAAATGTGTTTTAGCATCTAATGTTTGCTGATTTTTTTTACGAAACAACTTAATGTGCATTACGTTTTCATATCTAGTAAGCGAACACATTATTAGATATAGCCCGAATTTTACGGATATGATTAACGGGTCCTCAAATTCAATACAAATGGGGTACCTGGAAAAATATCAACCGGATATATGTGTATGAGTGTGTCGTCTATATATAATATATATATATATATACATATATATATATATATATATATATATATATATATATATATACACATTGATACATACATACACACACGTCATTACCAGTCACATATAAAAGAATTATAAAGTACAGCCCACAAAATGATGAATACTTTAATTCTAAATTAGCTTCAAAAAATTGAGAAGAAACAAATGAATTTAATAATGTGAACACTAATAATATTTTTCGGACACATTCTTGCTCCAATTTGAAGAATCTTTTCCTCTTACCTCTCAAAAACCAAGCCAAACACTATACATATGAAATGAAAAGCCTAAGTAGATTGGTAAAGTGATTACTCCTGCAAGAAAAACAACTGAATGAAGTATATAAACAATGCAAACATACTAGTGATAAAAATTTGAAGGAATATAACAACACTTACAAATCGATATATCGCAAAGTGGTTAAAACAGCTAAAATAAAGTATACAAATACAAAAATAATAGTCATTATAAACAGACCAAACGACATAGGTAAATAAATAAACAAATAGGAAATAAATCTGTGAAGCAAAGTAAAAAAATTGAAATCATTGCGAAAGGAAAAATTGTTACATCTGAAGAAGAAGTTGGAGATGTTTTTAACTCCCTCTATTTTAATATAAGTGAAAAATAAACTCCTAATCCAAAATTTATACAATTTTAAGAACTAAACAAAAATGTAACACAAAATCAGAAACAAACTGTACTACATCCAACAAATGAAAATTATTAGAAAAAAAAACTATCATAACCTAAAAAAATTCACCTCTCAAGATATACATGGTTTATCCAATGTCATTTTAAAATATTTCTATAAGAATATACTGAAACCTTTAAAGGTAATTATAGATCAGTCATTCAGACAATAAATTTTTCCTGACAGCATGAAAATGGGTAAAATACTTCCGATCTATAAAAAAGGAGACAAAAATAAAAAATATATATAATTTTCTTCAGAGATAAATAAATAAATTTTCAAATAACAGAGTGTATTTCAGAAATGAAAGTTAATCATCACTACAGTTTTCAATTAAGAAAAACTATAACAGGATTACTTGATAAGAGTCAGTATGCGTATGGAATTTTTTTATCTATTGAAAGCTTTAGATCTAGCGAACCATGACATATTACTATATAAACTTAATAAGATAGGGGTTAGAGGCATTGTTCATAATCTTTTTAAATCTAATCTACAAGACAGATCACAAGTAGTTGCAATAGTAAGTGAAAACAGAAAGACAACATCAAGCTGGCAGACCATGAAAACAGGAATCCTTCAAGGTATCATTGTGGATCATATATATATATAATGATTTACCAAACAATGTAGAAAATGGAAAATTAACTCTTTTTGCAGATGATGCCAGTCTAGTCACCATAGGATGTAACAAAGATCGTATTAAACACTTAACTGAAAAAAAAAAGAAAAAAAACACTATCTTCAGTAGAGAATTTGTTTCAGATGACTAGACTAGTACTGAACGTTAAAAGGCTAGATAGCCGTACATTCATTTCAGTAAACAAGGCAAAGATGACACAATATCATAACAAACAATAACAACAACTTAATCGAAGAAGAGGCAGTTGTACAATTTCTAGGATTACGATTGAACAAGAACATATAATTGTTACATCATATATAGAGTCCCGGAAATTTCGCGGATTCAACTGAGGAGAGATTGTACATCTAAATCATGTATACGTTGGAAACTTTGTTGATCGGGTCATTGTTAGGGACATGGACTTTTCGCGAAATGAATTTTGCCCCAATTTGTTTCAGTGCCTTACGTGCACATCTGCAACTATGTTCATGGTTAATGGCAAAATGTCTGTGTGAAGAGATGTCTTTCATTTGAATCTGCCAATCACAATAAGGTTACTGCAAGAACATATGTCTCTGATTTACTGGTAGAACCTCAATACATATGAGAGTTAAAACATCCAATCACTGACCATGAAGCAGAATTGAAGAAGGTCACATGAGACACAGAAACATACTGGGACAAAGTTATTTTCACGACTAGTCATTGTTTATTAAACGTGACCTTGAGGGCTCCGAACTAATGATGGACATGCATAGAAGCACTCATGGACTCCCGCGCTACATTGTCAAATGTTCAAATGCTCGCTCACTGGAGCTGAGGACAGAATGTACACAGGACTGTGGGGTCCACCCTGATAGTCGTTGAACCCGCGCTATATTCACGACTCTAATAATATACAATCATTGGAACATAAACTTCAATCAACTTGTTTCATGTTACGAGCACTTCAGACTACATTAGAAACAAAAACCCTGTAAATTGTACATTTTGCACGTTTCCATTCAGTAACGACATATGAAAATGGATTTTTGGGGAGGCTCTAGCCACAATAAGATAATATTCATAATACAGAAAAAAGAATTACGCATTGTATGAAACAAAAAAAAATATTTACAGACCCTTCTTCCTGGCATATAATAATATAACAGTACATACTGAATACATCGTACATATACTTACATTTGTTAAACGTAATATACATAAGTACCTAAAATATTAAAATATACATTGCTACTCTACAAGAAACAGTCTTAAAATACGGGTCATACAACATAAAAGCTTAATTATTGAAAACGGTATTTACAATACTGGTCGTAGAATGTAAAATATGCTACCAAAATAAATAACTTCAGAAACAAACGTAGAAAAATTCAACAAAATAATTAGTGAAGTATTCGAATACAAATATTTTTACACCCTGCAAAAATTAGAGGATTTTATTTTGAACTTAAGCCTAATAGAATAATGAATTTATTAATAAATTTATACATACTGTAGTCAGTTGTATATTTGAACTTACAAATACCTAGAGAAGAAGTATATAGGAAATGCATGTTCTCTGTCAGTAGGCTTTAGGCTGTGGTGCCATGGTGACATTGTCAGCCATCTTGGATTCCGCCATTTTGTTTTGGCAGCCATCTTGTATCGGCCATTTTCCCTTTTTTCCCTCAAAATTTCCTTTTTTTCCCCTAAAATTTCCCTCTATTCCCTAAAAATTTCCATTTTCCACTAAAAATTTCCCTTTTTTCCCTCGAAATATCATTGTCATCACAAAAAACCAATGTCAGAAACCCTGATTCACAATACGTAGCTCGAACTCCGCAAAACGGCTCAGTGACGCATTTTCCTCTGCGCAGATGAGCCGTTTTTGCGGAGTTTCAATCTACAGTGCTGAGCCAGAATATACAATGCAAAGCGATAAATGTTGACTTAATTTAATATACCAGTATGATTTTATATAGTTTTATCTCTTATATTATATTTTACGTAAATTATTTCTTATATCATATATTTACTAATATCATTTTATACAGAAAATCTTAACTCATAGATGTCTCAATACGATTTTTATATAAATATTTTCCTAAAGTACAGTTATGCACAGTAAATTTTAAAAATAATAATATATATTCCTGGACACATGCACATAATATTTTATTGTATCCGTTTCTAAGTTTTTAAGCATGTACATGTTTTCTGCTAGTTTTTAAGCATAGTTCTCGATTATTTCCAAACTATTTGACATATGCCTATGAAATTCAAAACACGTGCATTTATTTACACCCAGAATAAGTCGGAATGACTAGGTACTAGCTTAGTAAGTTTATTAAGCATAGTTCTCGATTATTCCCAAACTGTCTTATGTCTCTGAAATTCAAAACATTAAGACCCAGAATGAGTTGTAATGAGTAAACATGTGCTCTGTCAGTTTTTAAACATATTTCTCGAATATTCCCCAAACTATTTGTCATATGTCTATGAGTTTTAAAACACTGACACTTATTTAGATCCAGAATAAGTTGGAATGACTAGATACATGCTTAATTAGTTTTTAAGCATAGTTCTCGATTATTCCCAAGCAACTTGACATATGTCTATAAAATTCAAAACACTGGCAGTTATTTACACACAGAATAAGTTGGAATGACTATATGGTCAGTTTTTTAAGCATAGTTCTCGATTATTTCCAAACTATTTGTCATATGTCTATTAAACTCAAAACACAAATGCATATTAAGTCCCAGAATAAGTTGGCAATGACTAAACATGCACTCTGTGAGTTTTTTTACATAGTTCTCGATTATTCTTAAACTGTTTGTCATATGTCTATGAAATTCAAAATGCTGACACTTCTTTAGATCCAGAATAATTTGGAGAGACTGGATACACATTTAGTAAGATTTTTAAGCATAGTTTTCGTTTATTCCCAAACTATTTGGCATATGTCTACGAAATTCAAAATGCTGACACTTGTTTAGACTCAGGTTAAGTTGGAATGACTAGATACATGCTTAGCCAGAATTTTTAGCATAGTTCTCGAATATATCCTAACTATATGTCATTTGTCTGCGAAATTCAAAATACAAACACATATTAAGTCCTAGAATGTGTTGACAATAGCAAAACATGTGCTCTGTCTGTTTTTCAGCATAGTTCTTGATTATTTCCAAAATATGTGTCATATGTCAATGAAATTCAAAACGCTCACACTTATTTAGATCCAGAATAAGTTGATATGACTAGAGACACACTTAGTCAGGTTTTAAAGCTTAGTTCTCATTTATTTCCAAACTATGTGTCATATGTCTATGAAATTCAAAACGCAGACACTTATTTAGATGCAGAATAAGTTGGAATGACTAGCTACATGCTTATTCAGTTTTTTAAAGCATAGTTCTCTATTATTTCCAAACTGTTTGTCATATGCCTATGAAATTTAACATATCAACGCATATAAGTCCCAGGATAAGTTGGTATGCCTAAATACGCACTCCGTCAGTTTGCAAGCACATGTCTATGAAATTCAAAATGCTGACAATTATTTACACCCAGAATAAGTTGGTATGACTACATACATGCGTTGTAAATTTTCCAAACTGTTTGTCACGTGTCTATGAAATTTTGAAATGCTAACACCTATAAAGTCCTCAGAATAAGTTGGTATGACTAAACATGCACTCTGCCAGTTTTTAGCCATAGTTATCGATTATTCGCAAACTGGTTTAAATCAGTTATCATTTGTTTCCAACGAAACATTTTTATGCATTTAATTTGTTTAAAACTGTTGATAGGCAACCAACAAAGTACATATTGTTTATTTCTATCATTATTGAGTAGATGACACTGCAGTCACTTTTAAATCGTACACTGCCCGCTAGATGCCACTAGTATCATCGACAATTTATGTTTCACCCTCTGCCTAGCAGAAAGCACTAGCAGCGCGTGGCAGAGCTGTACCGACTGTTGTAAAGGACATGTAAATGAGGACTTACCCTTACAGTCATATTTTAATTTTGAGTACATACTATACTTAATTATCAAATGTTTCACAAACATTTTTATCGATCTATCCAATCTTTTGGCGCACCAATTTGATAATTTTAAAGAAAATTTACTATGAATATTGTACTGGATGACATGAAATTTATAGTTATGTCTTTTTATATGTATTTACATTGTTAACCATCAAATTGACAATACAAATTTTACATATGTGATTTACATGATAGTACTAAACTAAACATTATATAAGCAGATATGATCTATCACATTTAAATTTGTAAGCATAGTTGTTCATATTTATTATTTTAAAATCATTTATTATAATACTAAAAAAATAAACAGTTATTACAATTTGTCTAACCCAACGATTAAAACAAATATGATAATAGCCGGTATGCATCCTGCATTGGTTTTTTAAGCTTATTTAATGAACCCAGCTTAATTAATGTTATAATTTATTTGTATATCCCACC